>JASDQU011509142.1:12366-22558 GCA_032191745.1 Picea mariana
GGCCAAATGACTTGGCATCCTCCCTCCTGAACTTGACTTTTGTGAGACGATTTCGATCTTCGCCTCCCTTTGAACACTTCAGAGGTTCTATCCCCTCTGAGCTTTCGCTTGCGAACTCAAGGCTTCCAAAAGGGTCCCTGCACTTACTCCTTGTGGCAATTTTCAAATAAATTCTGGCTATTTGGGTCTTCGACTCTATGCACCTCTTGCAACAACAGTCTCTCAATCTCCCTCTTGAGTTGGTAAAATCCTAGACCTCACCTAGCCTGCGCACACCTTGCATGGCTCTGAGATAACCTTGCACTTCAGCCTATAAAAATACAATTTGAATCTCCTCTGAGATTTTTGAGATGAAACTCATAGCCTGGTCGACACACTCCTTGCAGACCCTCCTCTGTACTCTTTTCAGGAGTTCTCAGAAAGAGAAACAACTGAAACTCATTCTCCCCTTATCTAGAATTCAAACATTCAACATAGAATTCTAGAGCACACACACACAGATTTCATTGAAATAAAATGCACACAGAGAATATAAGCTAGCCTGCAACATACCGTTTAGAAGGTGGTTCCAACAACCATAACAAACACATAGATTGGAATCAAAGCTTTCTTCTATTAATTCCAGTGCTCCTCTACATGGTAAATAACAACAACTAGAATGCATAAAATTCTCTATTCTCCTTTGCAGTTCTACAACTTACAAAATTCTGAATAATAATGAGTTATTTTCAAGACACAAGGTGAGGGTTTCTATCATCTATTTTCCCTCCTATGCTCCTAAACTATCTAATCTATTAAATTAAATCTACCTACTTGCATTAAACAAACTTAAATTCCTATTACATCTGCGGATAGGAACATACACTCCAAAATCAATTTGGATCTTCAGATATAAATGCAATTGCACTTTCCTCTTGTCCATTACATTAATGCTTCAGATTTTAAATTTCAAAATGCTTTCACAAAAACATGTTCAAATTACATATGCGCGTCCAACTGTCTCTTTGGCTAGGTGCGTGCTTTGGCTCTCTACGATGCTCCTGCATCATACTCCCTCACTTGAAGATTTTCATGAACTCTTCTTCATGAGTTCCTTCATTGTTTGTCCATGCTTTTGAATTGTTGCTTCATCCTCCCAACTGGCATATTCAAATGGATGTCCTTTTCACTTGACCAAGTATTCAAAATACTCTTTTCTCCTGATCTTTCTGCTAATCCTCTTTTCAATTATGCTTTCCATCAGTGGCTTTTCAGCTATGGGCATTCGTTCCATCCATGGGATTTCTTCATGTTCACCCTCCACTCCTGGTTCTTCAGCTCTATAAGGGTACAAATCCACGACATTGAATATCGGTGAGATTTCGACCCCATCGGGTAATTCAATCTCATACGCGTTTGCCCCAAATTTTCTTTTGACCTTGCACGGTCCAATTTTCTTCATCTTCAGCTTGTTGTATGTTCCCCTTGGGAACCTTTCCTTCCTCAAATGCACAAGAATCAAATCACCAACTTCAAATTGAATTTCTCGCCTGTGTTGATCTGGTCTACGCTTGTACTCTTGACTTGAACTCTGCAATTGCTCCTTGATTCTGCTATGAAGCTCCTTCATTCCTTCTGCAAAGTCCTCTTCACTAGCACTCCTAAATTTAGCTTGTTCTAAATCTTTCAATTTAGAGACTCCCCTTGGCTGCATTCCATATACAATTTGGAATGGACTCTACCCTGTGTTTCTATTGAGTGAATCATTGTAAGTGAATTCTTCCTGTGGTAGAATGTGATCCCATTAATTGTGGTGTTCAGTCACTAAGCTCCTTAACGAATCTCCCAAGATCTTGTTCACAACCTCTGTCTGTCCATCCATCTGAGGATGATATGCTAAGATAAAAGACAATTTTGTCCCTATATTCTTCCATAAGGTCCTCCAGAAATGTCCTATGAACTTGGTATCTCGATCATAAATGATACTCCTTGGCAAGCCGCGAAGTCTAATGACTTCCTTGAAAAACAAGTTCGCAATATGAGTTGCGTCACTAGTTTTCTGGCATGGTATGAAATGTGCCATCTTTGAAAATATGTCTACCACTACACATATTGAATCATATCCCCTCTGTGTCCTTGGAATTCCTAATATGAAATCCATGCTCATTGCATCCCATGACCTTTCGGGTATGGGTAATGGCTGATATAACCCTGATTTATGCCTTTTTCCCTTCGTGTGCTGACAAATTCTACACCTGTCCACAAATTTCTTTACATCTTTCCTCATCCCTGGCCAGTAATATGAGCCATTCAACTTTGAGAACGTTTTGTCATTGCCGAAGTGTCCGACCAATCCTCTGCTGTGCTTTTCCTTCAGCAAATTCTTTCTCATGGAGCACTTCGGAATACATAGTTGATTTCCCCTGAACAATAGTCCATCCTAGATCATGTACTCTGTCCATTGGATTTTTTCCTTGAGAATTGGATTCTCAGATGCCTCATATGGCTCTTTGAAATCTAGATCATCCCCGTACATTTCTTTGAGGTTATCAAAACCCAAAGTCTTAACTCTAAATTCCTGCATAAACAAACATTTTCTGCTCAAAGCATCAACAACTTTGTTAGCAGTTCTAGAAATATGCTTAATCACAAAAGTAAAATTCTGCATGTTTTCAACCCACTTGGCATGTTTTTGGTTCAACTTCTCCTGTCAAGTCACAAATTGCAAAGCGTGATTATCGCTATACAAAATGAACTCTTTTGGAACCAAATAGTGCCTCCATTTCTTCAATGCTTGTATGACTGCATAGAATTCTTTGTCATACATGGAGTACTTAATCTTTGCTTCATTCAGTTTTTCATTGAAATATGCGACCGACATGTTGTCTTGGCTTAAGACCGCTCCAATGGAAAATCCACTCGCATCACACCTGGCCTAGAATGTCTTGCTGAAATATGGAAAAACCAGAATTGGTTGCTTAGTGATCTTCTTCTTCAACAGGTTGAATCTCTTCTCCGCTTCTTCCGTCCAGTGAAAAGATTTATGTCTTTTCTTCACCGTATCCATCATCGGTGCACGAATTCCAGTGAAGTTTTAGATGAATTTCCTGTATAATCTAGCCAAACCATGAAAGCTTCGAACTTCAAACACGCTCTTCAGCGATGGCCAATCCTTAATCGCCTTTATCTTTTTTGGATCCATTTTCAATTCATTTGCAGAGATACAAAACCCAAATAGATTAGTTTTTTCCTCATAAATGATGATTTCTTCATGTTGATCAACAATTTCTCTTGCTGTAACCTTCTCATCACTGCAGCTAAATGCTTCAAATGCTCTGCTTCAGTTTTGTTGAAAATTAATATATCATCAAGATATACAATGACAAATTTCCCAATGAAATCCTTCAGGACTTCGTTTATCAACCTAATGAAAGTACTGGGTGCATTCATCAAGCCAAATGGCATGACAAGCCATTCATACAGCCCTTCATTCATCTTGAATGTTGTCTTCCATTCATCACCTTCTCTCATTCTAATCTGATGATATCCTCTTTTCAAATCAATCTTTGAAAAAAACTTTGCTCCACTCAAGCAATCCATCAAGTCATCCATCCTTGGTAATGGGAACCTGTACCTGATGGTAATTCTGTTGATTTCCCTTGAGTCTGTACACATTCTCCAGCCACCTTCCTTCCTTGGGCTGAGCACTATTGGAACAATGCATGGACTCAAGCTCTCCCGAACCAATCCTTTGTCCATTAAGTCCTGGACCTGTCTCTTAAATTCTTCATTCTCTTGCAGCGTCAACCTATAAGCTGCTTTGTTCGACAAATTGGCTCCAAGTATAAGATTGATATGATGGCTTATACTCCTGATAGGTGGCAATAAACAAGGTAGTTCATCCACTACTATATCAACAAATTCTTCCAGCAACTTCTAGATTTCTTTCGATAAATCATCTATCCTAGTGTTGTTCAAAACAATTCTGGGCTTCCTAACCAAAATGAATTGTGTGTCTTCCTTCTTCTTGAATTCCTTAAGAAGTTCCTTCCCACTCATGAGAAGTACAGTGTTTCTCATCTCTGTTTTCACTTCTTTATCCTTAATTGGCAGCAACATGTGCGTCCTACCATTTTTCTCCAGAGTGTACGTGTTCTTTCTCCCATCATGCACCACATTTCTATCATATTGCCATGGTCTACCCAACAATATATGACAAACATCCATGGGAATGACATCAAATAATATCTCATCTTTATATCCTCCTATTTTGAATTCAACTAAACATTGTTTAGTGACATTTACCTAATTTCCTTTTTGTAGCCACAAAATTTTGTATGGGCTTGGATGCGCAACAGTCTCTAGCTCCAACGTTTTTACCATTTCTGTAGATACAAGATTATATGTGCTACCGATGTCCACTATGATCTTGCATACCCTGTCTTTGGTTTTGCAAGAAGTCTGAAATAGACTGTTTCTTTGGGCTGGGTTCTCCAGATCCTTCTCCGGTTTCAAGAGAACTTTCCGCATCATCAAATATATTCCTCCCTCAGCGTTCTCTGCCTCAACATTCCATCCTTGAGCTTCAAAAATGTGAGTTTCACCACCATCTTTCTTCATATCTGGACACTCATAGGATTTATGTTCGATTTTTCCACAAACAAAGCATTTCACTTCACCTCCTCTGCCTCTTCCTCTTCCTCTAGCTCAAGGAAAAGTATTTCTATCAGCATACTACCTCCCCTGTGAGCTTCCTCCTCTCTCAGATTGAGTTTGAGGTTTCTTCCCCTCTTCTTTAGGCTTCTACCTTGGCCTCTTTGACCTTGCTTTCGGCTCAGCTTCTCTTCAGCTTTTAGAGCCATATGATAAGCATCTTCTATGGTTTGGATGGTCATCATGCTCATCTCGTCCTGAATGTCATATCGTAGACCATTCATATACCTAGAAACTTTCTCATCATCGCTTTCCCAATGACCTGCTCTGATGTTTATTCTATAGAACTCTTCAATCTATTCTTTCACTGACATCAACTTCTGTCTCAAATTTTGTATCCTTCGAAACAGATTTATTTGATAATACCTGGGTATAAACTTGGTTTTCATTTTTGCAACCATTCTATCCCAACTCTTGATTTTCTGCTTTCCCTTGCAATGTTTGTCAGCCTGCCGTTCATCCCACCACAGTGCTCCATGCCCTTTAAGTCTAGTAATGTCATGTTTGACTTTCTTGTCTTCCTTGACATCCTCATAGTCAAAGTGTTTTTCTAGAGCTCTAATCCAATCTAGAAGCTCTTCAACATCTAGGTTGCCTTTGTACATTGGAATGTCCATTTTTTCCCTAGCACCTATCCTTGCAATAGATCTGAATAGGCGTTCTTCTGCAGCATCTTCGACTGCAACTTATTCTCCTTTGTTTTCAGCTTCATTTTCACTTTCAGCTTCACTGATATCCCCAGCGTCAACTATTCACCTTTGTGTTGTCTCCATAGCATCAAGTTTGGCATGTAATTCACACATTTCTCTTTCCACTACTGGATCAGGTATGGGCCTTTCTCTTCTTCTCGGCAGCATGGTTGTAAAATTCCTCTTTTCTCTCTGTTGTAGAAAGAAAAGAATTTTTTTTGTGCCCTAATACCACAACTGGTGCAGACCTCCTGCCCTTAGGACAATATCCACGCATGATCTTCTCTAAACCATGACAAGGGTTAACTGAACTCCTTTTTTAAGCCCGCAAAGGATTTTGGGTCTCACGAGTTGGGCACTTCGAATACAATTCCATAGCCCTTGGCAATAGTCGAAACGTGAAATTGTGAATGGGATTAAGGTGTAAGCCCCCTCTTCAGCCCCTTTTCCAATATGACCATGTTAGCGTCAGAAGTCGCTCCTGGATTGCTTGCAGGAGTAGAGCCTGACACCCATCAGTTTAATGTCACGATTTGTTTTAAAGGGGTGATCAAATGGAAGCAAACTCAGAACAGTCGTCTCAACTCAGAAACTAGGCCAGGCATGCACGGGTGAGTGAGTTCTTAGATAAACTTCAAACAGTGAGTTGTAGTAAAGGTGAGTAGGGGGAAGACTTGCATGAGAGAAGTGCGAAAGTCTATTATAAACATCAGGTTTGTAACAGACTGAAGGAGAAAGCATTCGAACGCAATATCCTCTTACATTTAAACGCAAAAGACCAAAGAAAACAATAATGTCACAACAAATCCTTTATCATAACATTACTGCAACAATCCACACGAATCATTCGATCATGAACTCTCTGATATTAGATGAAAACATAGATGGAAGAAGGAAAATTGTTTGTCATAAAACAAGAAATCTCAAACATAGATACACAACCCAGAGAGCTAGAATGTCTGTTGAAACATTACAGTCGAGAGCTTAGCTCTACCATCGATAGATACAAAAATGGCGAAGATGCCTTCATATACTCAGAACAACAATAGCAGAGAAATCAAGACACTACATTGAAGGCTTTGCGTCTGCATGGCTTTCTAACAGTCAACCTCTGAGAGATCGTGCAACTTATGTCAGACGTAATCTAATTCTTTGACAGTTCCAACGACGAATCGACGTGCCTTCAATTCATTGTCATGCTTTCCCATTATGGTGGAGGCGATGTCTAACCACCACCAACCGCTTCAATAACTACTTCATCAGGATCGAGGATGGCCCGGCCAACTTGGCATCTTTGGGACGTGGAGGGCCTCTTGCGCTGCCACCTGGAATAACTGATTGACTTGGCAAATGAGTGTGGAGGCCAGCGCGAAGGATGGGGCACATGACAGGAGTGGTGGCGTCGGATCATGAGGGCGTGAAGGAAGTGCCGAGGTGCGAGGGGGGCGATAGAGGAGGGCACCTGTCAGAAGACAATAGGCAAAAAGGGGAAGAGGAAAGATAATGGACTTGCGCCTTGGCGAGGTGCTGACGTGGAAAGGAGCGGGACACATGGCAAGCGACGAGTGGATGATGAGAAGGGAGGAGGATTACGTGGACCAAAGAGGGGAGGTGAATGGATGACACATGACAACAGGAGAAAGGTGGTTATGGAAGATGACATGACGGGAGAAGGGTCCACGCTGGCTAAACACAGAGCAGCTGGGAATGACGGGGTCACGTGAGCGCCGTTGATTAGGGCGCTAAGATCTTGGCCGTCGGAAAGATGCGCCCCCAATTCCGGACCCCCCCTCCGCTTAAAGGTAGAAATGCGGGGGGGGGCGGGTCCGGAATTGCTCTTATTGCCATTGATCCAGGCGTGCTGATCTAGGCCGTTGAAGAGGTGCACCCCGGATTCCGGAACCCCCCCCCCTCCACTTAAAGGTAGAAAGGCGGGGGGGTCCATAATCCCACCTACGTCGTTGATCCGGGCACTGCGATCCCTGCCGTCCAAACTTGGCTTTCATTTAATCATGGGCGCATTAGAACCCCGAACTTAGGACAAGTGGGTTTTTAACCGATCCTTTCACATTCTAACCCCCCTTCCAAGAAATATCGCTAACATCGGCTCCATGGGGGATAGAGTCGTCCCTGTGATGCTCTAAGAACATTTTGCAGATTCAATGCCTTGCTGTTGGGCTATGGAGTCATTTATTAAACTGAAAATAAAACATAAACAATATTTAAAAAAACAAAAGAGCCAACTGCGTCTCACAGAAAACACTTTTTCAAGAAATTCCCATTCACTGGGCCATTAAAAACTTCTTTGCCTTCCAGATCCTGCAACCTATAAGTGTTGTTTGAACATACTTCAAGGATCTTGAAAGGCCCCAACCAGAGGGCATCAAACTTACTGTGCTTGCCTCTGTCCTGTCTGGGTGCATCCCACTTGAGTACCAGGTCACCCTGCTTGAATTCTTTCTTTCTGTTCTTTCTGTCAAAAGCCTGTTTGATCTTCTGCTGATGATGGTAGGCCCTATCCATGACCTATTCTCTGATCTGCTGCACTTCCACCATTTGATGAATCCTCCTAACCACATGGTTGGGTTCTACTTCTAAATATTGAAGGAAATTTGCCACAGGTAAGGCGATTTGAGTGGGGAAAACAACCTCTATTTCGTAAACAAGTTGGAAAGGTGAGAGACCCAGGGATTTCTTTGTTGTTACCCGATCAGCCCAAAGGGAAAATTTGAGCTTTGAGTCCCAGGCCCTCTGATTGTCTTCCAGTAGCTTCTTGATGAGCTTGATTAGGCTTTTATTGGAAGACTCTACCAATCCGTTTCCTTGAGGGTAGTATGGAGTGGAGTGAACCAGCGAAATCCCAAACTGTTCACAGAACTTGACCAGAGGCTCAGACCTGAAGGGGGTGGCATTGTCAATGACAATCCTACTTGGGCAGCCAAATCTGGATATGATGTCTTCCAAAAGGATGATGATTACTTTGTGAGAAGTGCTCCTGGTGGGGACAACCTCTATCCACTTGGTGAAATAATCAGTAGCAGTGAGGATCCATCTGTGCTGGCCACTTGAGGGAGGATGAATCTCTCTGATGAAATCCAATCCCCACTGTTGAAAGGGTGCCGAAACTACTACAGGCTTTAATGGAAGAGATTTGAGTTGCTGCTTACCTGAGAACTTCTGGCATTTGATGCAAGCCTTGACTTCCCTGCAGACATCAGTAAACAAAGTGGGCCAGTAATACCCAGCTCGAAGGATTTTGTGGGCTGTGGTCTTCCAAAAATGATGACCTCCGCAGAGACTGCTATGAAAATCGAACATTACCTTCTGGGCTTGCAACGGGTCCAGACATCTTAATAGTATCCCCAGAGGGTCTCTCCAAGACAAGGCTTGGTCAATGAGACAATACCTGACCGCCTTGAGCTTCAAAGCTCTGGCCCTACTCTTTCCTAATCTGTCAGGGGGCTTTAATTCTTGCAGGAAATAAAAGATATCCTTGTACCAGGGACATGCTGCTAGTGGTATGATGGTCTGAGGATTCCTGCTGGATGACTCAACTTGCTCATTGATGAAGTTAATCCCCAAAGTCTTGCAATTAGATTCAGCCAGCAACTTGGCCAAACCTTTCCCCTTTATCAACTTGGTGGGCTTAATCTCCAAGTCAAATTCTAGGATCTTGGTGATCCATTTACCCCTTCTCCCATCTATGTCAGGATGTATAAGAATGTCCTTCACAGCGGTTGAAGGGACATATGCAGTGATCTTCGAGTGAAAAACATAGATCCTGAAAGCTTTGAGATCTTTCACTAATGCATAGGCCTGTTTTTCCATGATCTCATACCTGAGTTCAGCATCTCTCAACGCCTTGTTGTAGAAAGCAATAGGTTGCTCCCGCCCTTGATCGTTTTTCTGCAATAATATTGCTGCTACCGAGTCATCAGAAGCAAATGAGAAAATCAGGAAGTCTTTAGAATAATCGGGACTGGTTAGCATAGGTGCCTCAGTCAATGCTTTCTTTATTCAGGAAAAAGATGCCCTGGGTTCGACAGTCCATTTCACTTCATGGCCCTTCCTGAGCATGGTTGTAATGTGTTTCACAAACTCGGCAAAGTTCGAGACGAATCTCCTCAGAAAGTTAATCTTCCCCAAAAATGCCTGAAATTCCTTCTTAGACCTGGGAAGTGACAGGGCCTGAATCGCTTCCACCCTGCCCAGGTCAATCCTTACTCCTTCTGCTGACACTATGTGTCCTAACAACTTCCCCTCCTACATAGAAAATAGTGATTTCTTGGGGGTTTAAAGATAGGCCATACCTCTGACACTTCAGGAAAACCCTTTTTAAGTGGAAGCAGTGCTCTTTATCAGTCTTAGAGAAGACTGTGATGTCATCCAGATATATCACCACAAACTGGTCCTTCTCCCTGATGAAGGCTATGTCCATGGCCCACTGAAATGTTGCTCTTGCATTCATCAATCCAAAAGGCATCTTGGCATACATGAACGTGCCCCAAGGAGTGGTGAAGGTTGTTTTTTCTCTGTCCTCAGGCATGACTGATATCTGATTGTATCCAGAGAAACCATCAATCATGGATATCCTGGATGCGCCAGTGACCCTCTGTAATATGTGTTCCATGTTGGGCAGGGGATAATTATACTTTCTGGAACTTCTATTCAGGTTCCTGAAATCGACGCAGAGTCTGATTTCCCTGCTTTTCTTTCTCACCGGGACCAAATTGGCTACCCATTCAGAATATCTCAAGGGGACAATGATCTGGGCATCTAGCAGCTTCTTTACCTCTTTCTCCATGACAGGT
>JASDQU011509142.1:22658-32717 GCA_032191745.1 Picea mariana
TAGGCTTTGGGATTTCTCTAATTTCAGGAACATGATTATGGACAATGGGGGAGAGAGGTTGAGCCTTCTTACCTCTGTGAGCGTCTGCTACTTCATTAGCAGGTTTCTCTGCTCTATTGGATGGCTCAGGAACATCAGGTGTTGCTGCCCTTTTGTCAGATCTGAGGTTGTACCTGCCTCGGCTGCCGCTAGCTTTGTCTCCCTTGCTCAATTCATTCAGTTGACCATCCATGAGAGACTCTTCATAAGCAGTCTAGGTGAGATGTGGGAAAGGAGGAGTATCTTCTAGGCAGTGGATTTCAGGATCCAGCTCGTTTGCTTCTCTTTCCTCCTCATGGGAAACCAGATGGTTCTGAAAAGGGGCCTGAACTCTCTGGTCTTCTCTGTCTTTTCCCCTTTCTCTGTGCATAGTTGGAGGAGCAATATTATTTGGTCTCCTAAAACCTCCTTTATTTTTGGTGTTCTGAGGGACCTTATATGCTTGTTTCATTTCTACCTTCAACCTCTCCATCTCCTCGGTCGGGAACTTCATCATCTCGGCCAATTCATTCACTTGAGAGTGGGGCAATGATGGGCTGGAAGTTGAGGCTTCAGATATTCCCTTTCTTTTGTCTGCGTCTGCTTTGTTCCTTAGTTTGTTAGCTGCCAATATGTTGGATTCCACTTCTACGACAACGTCTTGCATTTGAGCTAGGGAGGTAGCTCTTCTTTCTCTCAATAGCAGGCAGAAATATGGATCAAATGCACCAACATATGAAATTTGGGTAGAGGCTTCTGAGGGTTTTATCTCTGCAGGGATCTTATTGTACATCTTATTAAATCTTTTGGAGAAGTCTGAGACAGACTCCCCTTCCATATTCCTTAGAGACCCGAACTCTGTCATGTAATACATGAAATATTTTCTGTCTCCCCACTGCCTCAGGAAGACGTTATCTAAGGCTTCAATGCCAGCAACAGATCCAGGGGTCAGTCCTCTGAACCATTTCCTCACCTCTCCATCTAGGCTCTAGACAAAGACTCTCATCCAGACATCTTCACTTTCGATATTCAAGTTGTCTGCATAACTATAAAAAGCAGCTAGGTGCTCTTCAACAGTTATGTCTCCCTCCCCACTGAACTTGGGCATGTATTTCAAATAGTCTCCAGCAGGGAGGGGGTTCATAGGATGAGGTAGGATCAAAGGAGCATATCTGGTAGCAACTATGGCATCCATTCTATTCAGAGGGGGATTAACACCAGCCATAGGAATATTAGGTAAAGGAGAACTCGGAGGAGGAGTGTGGACGGGAGATGTCGGAAAAGAGGTTCTTGGAGGAGACAATGGAGAAAACAGAGAGAGAGCCAAGGGGCCTGAGTGTGCAGATGCTTCTCTCTGTGAAGTAGTAGCAATAAAAGGAGGGGTGGTGAAGCCTCCAGAAGCTTGAGGTCTGTGTTGAGGCACGACCTCCAGGGAGGGGGGAGTGACAATGATCTCTCTTCCCGATACCAGACCAAGAGGAGAAAACTCAGCAGGAACACTCCCAAAATTCAGAAAATGGGAAACCTCGGAGGAAGGACGACTAGGAAGCTGCGAATAAGAAAATGGAGTTCTCACAGAAGGGGAGGGCATATTACCTGTTTCAGCGATGGAAACTTCTTTTGCAGAGCTCTTTCCCTTTATGCGCACCACTTTCGAGTCAGCTCCAGGTGTAGCTAAAGGAAAGTGTGGATTAGACCTCGTATGTCTGCCTCTCAAAGACACAGTTGATAGAGAAGATTCTCCCCAGCGGAGTCGTCATAATGGAGTCTCCAGGTGCACAGTAGAAATCTTCAAGTTCTGATATCTGATGCACCTTCAGAATCAGTTGATCTTTGTCGTTCAATCCCGGGGAAAATATTCAACTTTGTCCCCAGCAACGGCGCCAGAAATGTTAGCATCAGAAGTCACTCCTGGATTGCTTGCAGGAGCAGAGCCTGACACCCATCAGTTTAATGTCACGATTTGTCTTAAAGGGGTGATCAAATGGAAGCAAACTCAGAACAGTCGTCTCAACTTAGAAACTAGGCCAGGCATGCGCGGGTGAGTGAGGTCTTAGATAAACTTCAAACAGTGAGTTGTAGTAAAGGTGAGTAGGGGGAAGACTTTCATGAGAGAAGTGCGAAAGTCTATTATAAACGTCAGGTTTGTAACAGACTGAAGGAGAAAGCATTCGAACGCAAGATCCTCTTACATTTAAATGCAAAAGACTAGAGAAAACAATAATGTCACAACAAATCCTTTATCATAACATCACTGCAACAATCCACACGAATCATTCGATCATGAACTCTCTGATATTAGATGAAAACATAGATGGAAGAAGGAAAACTGTTTGTCATAAAACAAGAAATCTCAAACACAGATACACAACCCAGAGAGCTAGAATGTCTGCTGAAACGTTACAGTCGGGAGCTTAGCTCTACCATCGATAGATAAAAAAATGGTGAAAATGCCTTCATATACTCAAAACAACAATAGCAGAGAAATCAAGACACTGCATCGTGCAACTTATGTCAGATGCAATCTAATTCTTTGACAGTTCCAATGGCGAATCGACGTGCCTTCAATTCATTGCCGTGCTTTCCCATTATGGTAGAGGCGATGTCTAACCACCACCAACCGCTTCAATAACTGCTTCATCAGGATTGAGGATGGCCTGACCAACTTGGCATCTTTGGGACATGGAGGGCCTCTTGTGCTGCCACCTGGAATAACTGAATGACTTGGCGAATGAGTGTGGAGGCCAGCGCGAAGGATGAGGCGCATGACAGGAGTGGTGGCATCTGATCATGAGGGCGTGAAGGAAGTGTCGAGGTGCGAGGGGGGTGACAGAGGAGGGCACTTGGTGGAAGACAATAGGCAGAAAGGGGAAGAGGAAAGATAATGGACTTGCGCCTTGGCGAGGTGCTGATGTGGAAAGGAGTGGGACACATGGCAAGCGATGAGTGGATGATGAGAAGGGAGGAGGATTACGCGGACCAAAGAGGGGAGGTGGATGGATGACACACAACAGCAGGAGAAAGGTGATTATGGAAGATGACATGATGAGAGAAGGGTCCATGCTGGCTAAACACAGAGCAGCTAAGAATGACGGGGTCGCACGAGCGCCGTTGATTAGGGTGCTAAGATCTCGACCGTCGGAAAGCTGCGCCCCCGATTTCGGACCCCCCCCCTCCGCTTAAAGGTAGAAAGGAGGGGGGGGTCCGAAATTGCTCTTATCGTCGTTGGTCCAGGTGTGCTGGACTAGGCTGTTGAAGAGGTGCACCACGGATTCCGGACCCCCCCCCCTCCGCTTAAAGGTAGAAAGGCGGGGGGGGGTCCGGAATCCCACCTGCATCGTTGATCCGGGCGCTGCGATCCCTGCCGTCCAAACTTGGCTTTCATTTAATCATGGGCGTGTTAGCACCCCGAACTTAGGACAAGTGGGTTTTTAACCCATCCTTTTGCATTCTAACCCCCCTTACAAGAAATATCGCTAACAGACCACAACCAAGCCTTAACACAAGCACCTTTCACAACTCGTGACTTCGCAATTGGGGCACCAAACTCTTGTGCTCTTCCCTTGCAAATCCCTGAAATGTGATATGTCAATGAAGGTTGACTCCACCCAAAGTGACGGACGCACACCACATGTCACCTCTATTTTCATCGCTTACAGAGTGGGTCCTTGCCACCTATTCACATGAATCTTTGACTTTCGCAACTTGAGAGAAAAATGAACAACCGTCCCTCTCCCTCTACAAATCCTCGACTTTGAAATCATGCCTTCAACGAGATCGAAGGGTATGTGCCTCCCTCAATCTAAAAACCCTCATTGTATCGGGATTTTTCCAATCGAAAATCCACAATACTCAACCCAAACCACTGGTCACTCTATTCCCCGAACTCCGATACACAAATTCACATAAGAGATCAATGACCCTCGCTGATCTGGATCTAACAGTCACTATCCTTCCCAAGCTTAAGAGTGTTGAAAGACACTCGGTATTAATTCTTCTGTTGTCCCACAAGATCCAATGGCTCACAGAACTTTGGCACTTCCTCTTGAAGCGATTCCACCGTTCGATTCAACTTCTCAAGGACTTCTGGCCAAATGACTTGGCATCCTCCCTCCTGAACTCGACTTCTGTGAGATGATTTCAACCTATGCCTCCCTTTTAACACTTAAGAGGTTCTATCCCTTCTAAGATTTTGTTTGCGAACTCAAGGCTTCCAAAAGGGTCCCTGCACACACTCCTTGCGACAATTTTCAAATAACCTTTGGTTATTTGGGTCTTCGACTCTCTGCACCTCTTCCAACAACAGTCTCTCAATATCCCTCTTGAGTTGGTAAAATCCCAGACCTCACCCAGCCTGCACACACCTTGCATGGCTCTGAGTTAACCTTGCACTTCGACCTGTAAAAACACGATTTGAATCTCCTCTGAGAGTTTTTAGATGAAACTCATAGCATGGTCGACACACTCCTTGCGGACCCTCCTCTGCACTCTTTGCAGGAGTTATCAGAAAGAGAAACAACTGAAACTCATTCTCCCCTTATCCAGAATTCAAACATTCAACATAGAATTCTAAAGAATACACACAGATTTCATTGAAATAAAATGCACACAGAGAATATAAACTATCCTTCACCATACCATTCAACAGGTGGTTCCAACAACCATAACAAACACATAGATTGGAATCAAATATTTCTTCTATTAATTCCAGTGCTTTTATACATGGTAAATAACAACAGCTAGAATGCATAAAATTCTCTGTTCTCCTCTGCAACTCTACAGCTTACAAAATTCCAAATAATAATGAGTTATTTTCAAGACACAAGGCGAGGGTGTCTATCATCTGTTTTCCCTCCTATGCTCCTAAACTATCTAATATATTAAATTAAATCTACCACTTGCATTAAACAGACTTAAATTCCTATTACATCCACGGATAGGAACATATGCTCCAAAATCAATTTGGATCTACAGATATAAATGCAATTGCACTTTCCTCCTATCCATTACATTAATGCTTCAGATTTTAAATTTCAAAATGTTTTCACAAAAACATGTTCAAATTACATTTGCGCGTCCAACTGTCTCTTTGGCTAGGCGCGTGCTTTGGCTCTCTATGATGCTCCTGCATCAAATATGTACCAATAACTTCAACAACACACCTCAACCAAAATCCCTCAAACATGTACCAAGGGATACAAGATATACCTCAATAATATGTATACCAACTACAAAAAACAAATATACCAGCATTGTACCTCTGCATATCTGTCTAATATAGTATGTACCATACAACCAATAGTCCCTCTAGGGAAAATCCTCAACCTCCCATGTCCATATCCCACACAATCACCAATATCCAACTACAAACAAGCATATAACATACCTTTTGAACCTGTAGATAGATCTATTGTACCTAACTGCTGTCAAAATTCCTGTAGCCTCTCCTCATCTTATGCAACCTGAATCATGCTTCATCCTTTAGTTTTTTTAGTGCCTCGTGTGATGAAGGCGGGTTTCAAGTGGGGCCTCACATGAAATGCTATATGTAACCGGTAGGGATACCCCATGGGAAGTTTACTCTCTGACCCACAGGGATGACCCTAATCAGGGTTTTTCATGACTTTCCCACTCTCTTCTGCAATTGTGAAACTTTGTCGTCACTCTTCCTTCAATACCTCAAACTTGCGCAACTTCATATGTATCAATGAGTACATGCAATAAACCTTTCACAAGATAGATATTCAATGTAATAAAAAGGTGCTAATGGGAGTCTCTTTCTCTCTTATTTATACTCTCCAAGTGCCTTCCTTTAGGGGTCATCATATAACTTTACCCAACTTCCCTCTTTTAGGGCTAACCCACTTTCTTGTTGCAACTACTTTACCCATAATTAGGAAACTTACCACTTCTTGTTGAAACTATTTTTCTTTTAATTATTTTCTTGTTTTAGAAACTTTACCCATAATTAACTCCTAGTTGCAACCACTTTGACTAGTAAACTTCTTGAAGACTTTCTAGGAGATTCTATAATAATTGACTTCTTTGTTGACCTTCTAGGGGCTTCTAGAATATTTATGAGGGTCCTCCAACTTCACTAAGCCATATCTCCTCAACCGTGAAGAATTACTTGGTGTACCATATATCACCAAAAATGGCATGACACATACTATCCATATATGATAGTATTTCCTTCAAATTCATTTATCTTCATGTCTTTATTCCTCATACAACTCAGGTTCCTTAACCACACCTCTAAGGTTATTGAAATTTTCTACCAGACTTGCTTCAAGGGTTGACATCAATGCAAACCAACCCAATCTATTAAAAACAATATTGATGCAAGGAATTGGAAGTGCATATTCTTGGGTTACTCAAATACCACCAAGGAATATCATCTTTATGATGAGGTAAATAATAAGTTCATTATTTCCACAATTGTATTTTTTATTGAATCCTTGAAGAACAACAAAATTCTTGAGTGTATTCTTGATCATATAGATAAATTCACTCATGTAAAGACATATCATAAATTTGATTATGATATTCCACATATTGAAGTGGGATCCATATCTTTGATCAATCTCTATAATCTCCTTTCAAAACACCATTTTCCCCTCATGAAAAAGTTCCAGCCACTTCATCAAAATAGGAAGTTTGTTTCGATGATGTGATTGAGAGGATTGAAAGGTTAAACTTTTATGGAAATGTAGCACCATATCAATCATTTGAGAAAACTATACCATCTCAAAAATTTCCACCAAAGTGGCTCGTAAAGACACTTGAAAGTGTTCATCCTGATGAAGTTGGAAAAACAGGGACCAAAAGTTCCACAAGACAAGATGGAGGTGATGTAGATAATTCAAACTAAGGTGATGTAGATGATTATATGGATATTTCATATGATTGTGAATTTAATTTATCTACTAACATTGTACCAAATTCCTTTGAAGAAGTTTCTTCCCATGATGAGTGGAATGGTTCCATGCAGAAGGAGCATGATGCTCTCATCAAGAATGGGACATGGAAATTGGTGGACCCTCCATTCGATTCCAAACCAATTGGCTACAAGTGGATATTCAAGAACAATTAAAAATTATATGGCTCACTTGAAAAGCACAAATTGAGGCTCATTGCAAAAGGATTTACATAGAAAGAAGGAATTGATTATGAGGAGACTTTTCCCCCATAACAAAATTAGTTAGAATTCATACTCCATTTTCCCTGGCAGTGTAGAATGGATGGAAAGTTCATCAAATAAATGTGAATACAAATTTATTTAATGGAGACTTGAAAGAGAATGCTTTCATGTCTTGGCCATAAGGTTTTTTTTTTAAGGGATAGGAATAGAAAGTATGCAAACTCATCAAATCCTTATATGGCTTGAAACAAGCACTGCAAGCCTGGTATGAAAAGCTAACTGAGCATCTTCTCAAATTGAATTTCAAACACTTTAATCTTGATGATGCAACTATGTTTGTCAAAAAATTTGACAAAACTATTGTATATCTTGTAGTGTATGTAGATGATCTATTGATAATAGGGAAAAATGAAAGCTACATAATTTTATCCATAAAGAAAGAATTGATGTAAGGATTTGAGATGTCAGATTTGGGACACATCCCTACTACTTAGGTGTTGAAGTGACTCAAAATACAAAGTATATATTTGTTCATTTGTACATAATATTTTCCTCATCCTTTCACTCTCTCTTTCCTTATAGAAATTCTTGGTACATAGAAAGCTCATAATTTTCCTTACCAAAATGTTTTGTGTTATACAAATTGCACCTTCATTTTGTCCGTCGTAACCATAATGCACTATCATTTAGTCATTTTTAATAATTCTTCTTATAACAACAGGTTCATGGGTTGGAGAATTCGTGGGTTGGAGGACTCATGGGTTCACTTTATCACCTCTTATGTTCCTTTTTTTCCGCTGTTACCAAAACGAACTTTCATTTTTTTCGCGATCCTCATTTTAATTTCTATACTTAGACTATTCTTTATCTTTTCCACTACAGGTTAGTGGGTCCAAGTATTGAATAGTCCATTGCTTTTGAGTCTGGCCGATAAAAATTCTTAGTCATATTTCCATGTTATGATGGGTTCGTGGGTTGGTGGACTCACAGGTTCAACTCATCATCCCTCCCATGCCTGATTCCTCGTCGTAGTGTATCGTTTCTTTGTCACTCTTCTTGAGATGCATTAAATTCTAATCCTACAAAATATAACTACCAATTAAATCATGAAAAGGTCATTATTAATGGTAGAACTCTCGAGGTAATATAATTTAATTGAAATAATTTCTTCATCAAAAAAAGGTTTTAAGTTATATTACCGAGAAAACGCTTCATTCCAAAAAGAATGGTTACAAAAAGATAATAGTTTTGTGGAGATACATTGAATATTTTCGGGAAAGAAGACAAAAAAATTCAATGGTCGAGATCTTACTGGTACTATGCTACATTGTCATTACCTAGAATAAATCATAATAGAATATGGACATCAGGGATTTCTCTAGTTGGATGTGTACCCAAAGTCTTTGACTATCAGAAAATTGTATCTTGGTGCGTTGATAAATTCATTCCAAGTCGAAGGGTTATTCAAATTCAAAGTGAATCCTCCATTTCCTTAGAATTGTTGGTTTTCATAAAGATGTTGAAATTGTCACATCCTATCATTACTTTTAAAGGAGAATAAGCAAGGAACTTCCTAAAGAACAAAAACAATGGATTGGATCTTTTACAATATTATTTAGAGGATCCTATGACAATGTCAGTTGATATATCAAGAATTAAGGTTAGTTTATTCAAGAACCCTTATCATGAACTTGGATTTCTCTTCACTATAATTGTTGGTCAAGAATTCACGAAAACCATTCCTCGGTTGGCCCTCTATATATTATATTTTATAGCTCACGAAAAAGCTATCTTTGATTGTGGAAAAATCATCTCTATTGAAATTTCTTCGCAACTTTCAAATTTCAAGAAAGAAAAAAATTTATATATGAACTCTTACTTAATATTTGGTATTACCTATTTCCACGTCTTCAAGGGTTTGACTGTTGGGAAAAGGGTAGATTGAAAAATCGATCATGTAACTATGTAGTATCAGGATTTATGGACACAGAAAGATACCTATTATCTTTATGAACTAAACAATGAATTCGTGATTGTTTTTAAGAAACTCCTTTTTGGAGAAAATACATCTAGATTGTCATTAGAAGCAACAACCTTTCTGAGTAAAAAGGGGACTTTAGAAAAAAAGGGAAAATTATAATGTTATTAGAATTTATGGTTCCCCTGAAGTTCCTTTCTTCCTTCCTTATTAAATTTCAGATAAGATATTCATCATTGAAGTTTCTAGGAAATACAAATTTTGATTGACTTTTTTCACGAGAAAAGAAAGAGGAAATTTATCCCATTTCCATGGAAAATTGGAGAAATCATATTAAGATGTATTGCAAAAATTGATGAGTATTGAACTCACCTTAATAAGTTCAATCTGAAGCATGTAGAAAATATCGAGGGCTTTGACCCAAGTCATATTTTTCTTGGTCACATGACATCATTTGGATTCAGTAATGAATTTACTAATACACTTATGTTTGAAGAAGAAGAAGATAATACCCATGATGTACCAATGCATTTTGTTGATGATATTAAAACCATGTTGTTGTAGGATAAATCAATAAATGCAGACATAAACTAATCTCCCTAGATCCACCTAGATCTAGAACAAAACACGATAGGACATGGCGCTTTCCCTAGGCTATAATGATTGAATTTACTACTAAACAAAAGATGAGAGACATACCTTTAAATGTTGCTTCCTTATGTCTTTGTTCTTCCTGTTTCTCTTTGGTGCTCTTGTGATACTGATCCTACAGTGAGACACAAACCAACCAAAGTGAAAGCAACAAAAGTATATTCAATGACAACGTATGCATATGATCAAGGAATTATGCAATAAAATGCTAATGATTTTATGGGAAAGAAACATGCCACTGTATTATATAATGTGGAATAAAGATACAACC
>JASDQU011509143.1:7439-20683 GCA_032191745.1 Picea mariana
AATAATTTCTTCTTTGCAAGTTCTTTGACTTCTTTGACCTTTTGGGGCTTCAAGCCAACATATGAGGGTCCTCCAACTTCCTAAAGTCATAACTCTCAAACCGTGAGGAGTTATGTGACGTTACACATACCACCAGAAATGGAATGGCATGTATTATCCATCTAGAATAGTCTTGGCTTCAAATATATCAGAAATCATACCATTATCCATCAAACAAACTTGGGTCCATTACCCAAACCTGGCTTCTCCAACTTATCATGGCCATAACTATCTAACCGTGAGGAGTTATGTCACGTTCCACATACCACGAGAAATGGAATGACATGTACTATCCATCTAGAATATTCTTACCTTAAAATATATTAAAACTCATACCATTATACATGAAACAACCTTGGGTCCATTACCCAAACCTTTGTGCTACCAGAATTCGCTACCAAACTTTCTCCAAGGGTTGACATCAATCTACAATATCACTCTCCAATAGTTGAGATCAATGACAAACAAAAATCCATACCAACTATCCATCAACCTAAGCTGATTATCTAACATAAGGGAATTTATTTATATCGTTTAGTAATTAGTATATGAATTCATGACTTGTTTGTATATTCAGGTCTATTTCTGTTGAAGATCATTGTCATCACGATTCATGTTTTTTATCCTATTTCAAAGATGGAATTCAAGAACAAATTCTCTTTTATTTTTATACAATACATTTGTTATTTAATTCCTAACTTAATTTTTTACTTCTAGATAATATTTCTAAGGAATGACTTCATTTGAAATTAGACTTAGTGGTTATGATCTCTACCATGATTTGAAGTTATGAAGAATGGCAGAATCGATTTTGTGTATTTGGAATTTTTTTGGTTTCATTAATTCATTACTATGAACCCTTTGATCCGATCACTTAAAAAGTTGACCATATATCTTATTATTTTAAGACATGTGAGTAATCATTATAGAGCTTTGGAGGTTGAGTTTAGTACTTTGTAATTAAAATCTTTTTATGATCATCACAAGTGATCATTCACCTCGAGACCAGGATCAATTACGTAGATCATTATGTTCTCTACAAGTGTAATGAAGCTTGTATTGCATTTCATCATATCCATCATTCATCTAACTTGATAGTACTTGTGAAGTCTGGTGAGATGGGTTCAAGGTATATTGCCTTGTTATCTTCGCGTTTCTAGAGTTTGTTGAGTTTATTCTAGTTTCCCTCTTTGGATCCACATTCCTACTCTCTGTTAATGCCAAAATACAATCATGTGTTAGGATGTATGTGTTACCCATGGCTCCAGTAGTAAGAATCACACCTTTGGTGTATGAAATCCTTAAGGCCTACGAAGAATACTTAGCCATGTTTCAGAGAGTTGGGTGGTTGGAGTTCATCACGTCTTTTCGAGCTCATAATGTAGCAGTCACTAGGACCTTTGCTTAGAGATTCAATGGAAAAGTAGTCAGGGTAGGTGATATTGAAATTCAGGTCAATGAAGAAATGATAGCCAAAGCGACCCGTTTGTTGATGGTAGGAGAAAAATGGTCAAATAATTGCTTGGTTAAAAATACTCCTTTGAATGAATTCTTGGTGTCAAGGAAGGCTAAATATAACCCTAAAGGTATGCTTGTGACCAACCTAAAAAAGAAATGGTGTGACCTGATTTTGATTGTTAAATGATATATTACTTGTGAAGGTCGTTATGGTTTAGTATTCTACTATCATTTTTGTCTTTTAATGCTTTTCATAGGATACCAACTGAATTTCCCTTACAATTTTCACAAGAGCCTGTCAAAAATGGAAAATTTCTACTAGAGAGGGTTTGGTAATCCAGACAGGAGTCTATTCCATCATGGGTTAATCAAAATTTTAGTTGAATGTCATTTAACCCAGATAGGGGATTCGTGGGAAAATTTTACTCAAAGAAACAATTTCTCTGAAAACCTTATGCAAGTTAATGGCTTACAACAACTCAGGTCAGGGTCTGATTTGAATAGTTCATTAGGTATTTTTCATAATAGGTCCTCTCATACTCTGTTAGATGAGGAGGTATTGTCGAGGGTAATCCATAGTATGTTTCAAAAATCGAGTCTCGATTTTGACCTTGTAGTGGCCAATGAAATCGATAAAGTTCAATCCAATCATTTGGGTCAGGATCACATGACTCGATCTTCATCTCAGACCCCTACAATCATGGAATATTCTATTATATATTTGTCTGAAACAACAGATAAAAGAAATGATTTAAAAGGCAAGGTCTAGGCACGAAGAATATCTAGAATGACCAGGAATAAGCTTAGAAGAACGTCAAATTCAAGCTCTTTGATTCATATTCCTGATGATTAATCAAAGACTAAAGTTAAAACTTCTCTTTCTAAAGATTTCAAACAATCACCAGGTCTTAAGTTAAATCAAGAGGATGGGTCATCATAGGATGTTAATCAAAATGTAAAAGATAAAGGACATGATGGTCTTGTTTTTGGAACTTTGTTCTAGAAAGAGAAAAATATTGTGTTGTAGTGCCCATTTTAAAAAGCAATATCATTGAACTTGAATTAGAAAACCAACAGCTAAGGATGCAAAATAGAACCATGATGGAACAGTATGAGAAACAAATTTATGAGTTAAAGAAAAAGCCTATGAATATTGAAAGTCTAATGGTTGTAAAAACTTATGGAGTTAATGTGTTTATCACCTCACATCTAAGGAATATTGCTCAGTCTAAAGATTAATGTGCAATCTTTAAAATTTGTTTGAGGTCTAATTTTCATTTTGAGGTATGTGAATCAATGTGATTGGTTTTATTAGTTATATTTTCTTATTTTTGGAGCAGCTACAGAATGGTAGATTATGTAGCTACTCTATTAAAAGTGTGTTAGTTATTAATTTATTATATTTTAGGATTTGTGGGATTCGATGGAACATTTGCAATTGGATTATTGTGTGGTTTTCAAAGTAATCAATCCAAGTTCATTCTAACTGTTAGTTTGTTATAATCATGTTGGCTATTCAAAGATATTTTGAGACATCTTTTATTTTTGAAAATTTTGTTAAGACTTAGTTATGATTTTAAATTTTCATATAAATTTATAACATGTAATCGATATGTTAGATATGGTTTGCTCCTGGTTTTGAGGAATTATTACTTATCTTTAATGATAATTCAAATTTTGTATATCATAACTCTTTATTATAAAAGGAGTATGAAGAAACTCGCTAGGGGTTCATATTTTACAAAAAGAAAACTCTTTACAGGGTTGTATAGTCCTTTTCTTTAATATAATTACTAGATCACTTTGATTTCATACTTCAATTGAAGCTAATAATACTGAGTACTATTGTTGGTATTTATTTTCTCATTTATTCATCGAAATTATTATATCTAACTTGTGTTTCGATATCGTTATTTAATAATTGATCACTATTGATCAATTATATTATTTTATATCATTGCATAAGCACTTGCAAGAACATGTGCGTGAATATTTTTTATAAATGAAATATTATTTAATTGTTTAAAGGAATGTTTATTTTATTTACAACTATTTGATTATAGTAACGATTTGATAGATCTATATCGTCATTCATTGTTATTCATTTATTTTCACCATTTGATATATCTATATCTCATGTATCTTTCTTTCATATTCCTTGAGATCGAGTGCATTTCCATGCTTGAAATAAACTTTAACGAAGACTTGACCTTCATCGTTTTTGCAATTAGCAGATTTAAGGAACCTCCCCACATTGCCATAGTGCAATTACGTGACCTCGGTCTTTTCCCTTCATGTACATCACTGGTTTGAGGAATTGTTGGAGTCTTATTGCCAACTTTTTCATTGGAGATAGGATTTATCTTATATATATCTCGAATTGACTATATTCTCTGCATCACTACTAGAGCTTGTTTTTTAAATGTTGTCAGACATTCCTGGCAAGGTCTCCTGCCATTTTTATCGCCTCTTTGTATATGAAAAAAGAGATTGATTTCATCAAATCACCAACTACAATAAAATTTCCACGAGACTGAACATAGAGTGCAATAATAAGACCATGGTGGCCAGATTCGGATTTCATGGCGATCTGACCATACACGCGTCCTCAAATCCAGGAGCCACATCTATTGCGGGGGGTTGACATATGGTTTTGAAAACCATAGAGAAGGGGGGTTGAAATTCCACACAAGCTACCACATCAATGAAGTTTTAACCATGGTAAAGTCTTTCGCCCATCCTCCCCTCCCTCTTTGTTAACTGTCGAGCATACAGGGGGTCACAATTAATTGAAACTGCCAAATATCCTTTTTGTTGACCCCTGTAAATTAGCTAAAAAATAAAAACTAGATTAACCAATAACTTCATATTGGTTAAGCGGATTTGGTTTGTCTTTATGAATGGACAAAGGGAATTTGGCTATGTGTGGGCACATGGTTTGAAGGTTTTTCGACTTGTTATAGGATTGGTAAATTTAGAATGTAATCACCATGAAAGGTAGTGAGTATGTATCTAATATTCTAGACACAAACTTTAGGTAGTTTAGATAAATTTATTATTTAAAATTAAGTCTTTAATAAAAAGACTTATTAAAAATAATAATTACCTTGACTCCATATGGTGAAAGGTTTGATACAAAGATTTGACTTTTGATTTTGGCAAAAAGTCTATTTTAGAGTTTTAAAACAAAGTTATGGTGGCTTAGAAACTGGTCATTTTGATATAAACAAACCAATTTGACTTTGAAAATGGGACTTCTTCACAAGAAGACATAAACTTGGTAAAACTTCGACATAAGCAACATAGGTAAGATTGCTAATAGGTGGGGTTTTAAACTAAGAACAACCTTGAGCTAAATGACGAGTAAAGTTTTTTGAACATTTTTTCAAAAAATTGGCAATGTTACAATAGGGTCCATCTTGAGGATGGCGGGGATACACCATTGGTGGACAACACCTTGTGGGGAGCCTTACGTATCTTACCCACGCCCAACCAAATCTCTCATATGTAGTGGGGGTAGTTTCCAGGTACATGCAGGAGCCACATGAGCTACATTGGAAGGTTTCCAAGCGCATCCTTAGATATGTTCAGGGCACCATTAGTTATGGGATCCACTATTTAGTAGGTTGTGCATTGGATCCCATGGAGTTCAGATATTGTAATTGGGCTGGAGATAGCACAAATCACAATTCCACTTCCGGGTACGTGCTTAGTTTGGGTTCCGGTCCAATATGTTGGTCAAGAAAAAAATAATCAGTAATTACTTTATCGTCGGTAGAGGTCAAGTACAGAGGAGCGGTCAACATCACTATTCAAGCACTTTGTCTTCAAAACTTCCTCACTAATCTTGGCATCCAATGTCATCGTCCAATTTTCATTTGGTGTGACAATTATAGTACTCTCAAGTTTTACAGAGACTCAATGCAGTGACAATGGACCAAACACATCGAGATCCATATGCATTACATCAAATATTTGGTACATGATAGGATCATTGATTTGTAGTATTGTTCATCCACCAAACAAACTGCATACATCTTCACCAAGACATTTATTGAACAAAAGTTCCACCTTCTGCACAATCGTCTTGGAGTGAAGGACACATTTTCTTAGCAGTTGGCTTTCTTCCTTCTTCTTTTTTGATGCATTGTACTTTGAGGGGGGGGTTTCCCATGAGGTTTTCCCTTTTTCCTCTATTTTCATTGTTTTCATTCTTAGATGCATTTTACAATGGGTACCTAACATGGCCTTTGTTTTCGAGACACATTCATCATTTACACCCTATTAGTGTTCGGGGGGGGTGTTGGAGATATTACACACTCACCTAGTATTTATTTTCCTAGTTTGACTAGTCTATGTTAAGGGCACTATGGGCATCCCCGGTTAGAAATATTCTCCCATAGATGAGGGCCCCACATCCTCTTCAGTCTTGTGTCATTTACACCTCATTTAGACTAGTGGAGTGGAGTCTTGCATCACAGCCTCGGTATTATCACCAAGTGTTGCATCCATACCTCAATATCATCACCATGAAGATGCACTTACCTTGGTATCAGCACTAGAAAGGTGCCACACATGTGCATGCTAGATTCTCTCCTCACTCCACTTCTAATTAGTCAGTTAGTTGATGACCGCATGGCCAATTAACTAGGACTAGGTGGAAGTTCACTCCAGATTCTTTTAGTGAGTCCTCACATCTCTCTAGATCACTACTATGGCACATTCTTTTCTCATGTAGAGTATATATTTTGTATTTTTACTATTCTCTCATGAGTGAATACAATTATTTTTCATTCTTTCTCTCAATCTTGTCTATCTTTCTCTTTTCTCTCTCGCAAGATTTATGTGATCTTTTCTACTAGCTAGATTCTATGTGTGACAAGTTTCCATGAAAATTCACAAAAATTATGTCGATACTCAATACAAAAAACAAAAATCATTGAATTTCCTCTCTCATAACTCAAAATGTACAAAATTACAATATATCAAAAAAGGGCAAAAACTATCATGTTCTTGTAACACTTCATACAACTTCCAAAATATACCACCAAAAAATTCCATATATACAGACCTTTTATAGTCTATATTAACCTAACAAGGCATCAACAACATAAAGATAAAATCCAACTATTGCTTCAACAACCAGGACATATAAACATTGAGGTTCAAACATCGAGCGAATTAATAATAAGGAATCCATCCCTTGATTCCTCCGAGACCATAGAACCTGTAGATAGAGATTGGACCTCCTTAGAGAGGGCACCAACTTCCACATTAATTTATTGATAAATATGGGTGAAATAAACATGCTTAAATAATTGGGACACCTCCATTAATTTATCTATAATAGGATTTTGATCAACATTATAGATCTAAGAAGTTCCTTGTATCCAATTCATTATTATTTTTTTAACAAAAGTGGTTATCAATTTATAGCATAAAATCACTATGGTTGAATCGTCCAACTTGAAGTTACAAAACGATCTAGGTCCAAAACATGTAGATATGATTCCAAAATATCAAAGCTACTGTCTTATTTTGCAACTATATTAAAGTTTACAAAACTCCCCCAATCTATAATATGAGTATACAATCGAATAAATTGTCCTATAAAAAATGTAACCTTCCAAAACATGGAAAAATATAAAATCTAATGAACATTAAGTCCATTGTGGACATCTCAAATATTACTAGACTTAGTTGACTAAATGGCAGAGGGTGGATTCAATGCTTTTCTAGATGGTTCTTGCACAATAGCCTCCTTATTGTCCACCATAATTTATTCTCCAAAAGATCCTCAAAAGGATGGTGAGACACTAATTGACTACCTTCATTGTAATTTCTTTCTCAGCTTCCAACTTGTCGATGTTGGTCTACAACATAGCCAATTTTCATGTGATCTCTTCAATCCTCTAAGTGTAATTTTTTGTGTTGATGCCCATTTTCTTCTATTGATTTTGAATAGTCTTGTTGATACCTTTTTCCTTATTATATCCAA
This sequence comes from Picea mariana, assembly GCA_032191745.1. Classification (NCBI taxonomy): domain Eukaryota; kingdom Viridiplantae; phylum Streptophyta; class Pinopsida; order Pinales; family Pinaceae; genus Picea; species Picea mariana. Next base: position 14,935 of record JASDQU011509143.1, read on the forward strand.
GGATTTATTTCCTTTGTGAACCCCTTTTATAAATCACCTTAGCCATGCAGATGTGAGGGTGATTCCCTTATCAAAAATCCTAACCACCTACACTTTCATCCTACATAAGCTTGTTCATGTGGATGTGGGGAAATTTCCCATGAGCCTATTGTGGTCCCAATCCTAATGCACTCACATCGCGTAACATGCATTTCAAATTAGTTATCCTACATGCCACAACTCGCATTCCATGTTAGTTATCCCACAACTTGCACTCACATTCCCATACTTATATTATTTTTTGATGCCTTTCTGTCTCATGCGAAAGGATGACACACAACATTTCCTCTCGCATACATCCTTATCCCCGCATCCAAAATCTCGCACTTGTGTTCCACACAAGACATGATTTTTGCTTTTGAGGTAATCACAACATATCCCCCATACATCTATCGCATGATGAGAATGATTGATGTTAATTAATGGGGATTAATTATCACACATTTCCCCCAGTCCTTGTGTACACAAATGACTATTACCATTTAATGAGCGATATGCACCAAATGTATGACGGGGAAATTTTGAATAGTGGATTGACCCCTAATTTATGATAAGCAGGGCACCTATCAGATGAAAAATCTGGTTTATACTCGTAATCCTCACATTTACTTAAGCACATTGAAAGTGGAAAAGATGGTGAACAAGAAAAGGAGGGATCCATTATGTGGAGAGATAGTGAATTCATTGGCCTGAGAAAGCAAGGAATTCCAATGTTCTATTGCATAAAAGTGGTATTATGAGCTTTCCCTTGAATATAAGCTTACAAATAAAGTCTAGACCTCAAGGATAGCTAAAGTTGGGCGTGTGCCCAAGGTGTTTGATTTTAGAGAACTCATAACATGGTGTGCTTGAAGATTTGTTTCAAAGCACCGATTAATTGAAGTGAAGGAAAGTGGAAGGACTCATATCCCTTTAAAACCTAACACTTTTATAAGGATGTTGTGACTCCCAACACCAAACATGGTCCACAAACTTTATGAGGCAGACTCTTTCATGGATGCTCAGGGTGGTGGTGTGAATTTTCTTAAGGATTTTTTGTTCCAACCTTCTGTCAGACCCTTGAATACCAGTGAGATTAATGCATGCATGTTGGCTCAGCCATATAAGGAATTTGTGTGGCTTTTTGCATGTCTGGTGGGTCAAGACTTAACAACATATGTTCTCAAGTATGTTTTATACATCCTCCATTACTCGATACAAGTAAGGGTCACTTTCGATTGGTTCCAGATTATCTCGAATGAGATTTCCCACCAATTGTCAAACTTCATTCAGACAAAGAGATTCTACTTGACCTCTTGGTCCTTGCTTTAGTTTAGTGTAATACATTTGAGGGCATGCCCCCAAGAGGCAGTGTCGATTTTGATGAGGATCCTACTCAATTTTAGTACCCTATGTTGTGGAAGCACTAGGTTTCGTTCCATTTTTATCAAATCCAATATTCTTTTGTCAAAGAGTGAAGAAGTATACTTATCATAACTGAACCAGCCAGGGTGATAGGGGAAGCCATGAATTTTCTCATGGGGAAGGAAGTATGTGTATTTGATGAGTAATTCACATACATAAGGCTCTTTGGATTTGAAGGGAAGCCCCTTCTTCTTCCCCAGTTTCTTTATGATATATTTTTCATTTATGAATTATGTAGACCGTATAGTACATGGTCCTTATTTTTTGATAAGAAGAGCAAGCAATAATTCATTCCCATGCCTTTCAAAATTGTTGATATTACAGTTAATAGTTAATCAAGCATGACCGATATGCCATGATTTTTTTTTTTCTTTTAATATGAAATAGGTTGAAGCCCGCATGGGGCTTTGATCCTAAAGGTGTTTTCACCACTCGTATGGTTTCAATCAACTACACCTAAGTTTTCACTAGGTTGGAGGAAATCACAAAGGAGGCAATGATAAGAAGGAAATGCACATTGAAACTAAGGTGATAGCCACCACAAAAAAAATACTCCCAAGAAGAAGAAGCAATCCACTCATGATGATGAACATACAAGGGAAAGTTCAAATGTTGGTGTGAAGGAGCTCCTTCTCTAGGAGGAAAACGAACAAGCACAACATATAAAAAGGGGAAGATCCACAACAAATTTTGAAGGTAGCACAATTAATCACTCCCATATGAGTTCCTCTTCAGGACACATAAATCAGGAAGTTAATATCGGTAGAAGAGAGAATAATGAGAGATGTGCAGGTGATGGAGACCCCCCTCAACATCAATTGGAGTTGACACATGTAGTTACTCTTGTTCCAAAGAGAAAAAGGAATCCATGTGGAGGAAATTCTCAAGACCCCAGGGATTTGGAAATAAAGGCGATAGACGTGGATATTGATGAGGTCAATGACGTGCCCGCATGGGCTGCGGTACAAATAGTAGAGAGAAAAATGATAAAAGAGGAGTTGGCTTGGGAGGGGCCAACATTTTTTTAGGAAGAGTCTATGACTCTTCATCATGTTAAATATGATAAAAAATCTAGGAAGTTGCAAATTGAAAGGGTCAATCTAAAGGATAAAAGAGTGATAGGAAAGTGGAGATCTGAAATTGAGGTCAAAGGTTTGAGGCTCTTAGGGGTTCTCAAGTTTCATCAAGCCATGAGTGAGGCATTAGCTCACTCAATAACTGAGCAAGAGTTAGAGAACTCTAAATTGAATAAAAGGATAAGGGAACTTGAAGTTACCCTTGGCCTAAAACTGTTATTTGCAGAGCCCTTGTGTATGATGGTCCCATATGAGTTTCAAGAAGAAGTGATCGGGTCAAGTTCTAAGGTCACAAGGGTTGTTAAATTGTTGATGGGTGTCAGAAAACATTTTGCTGAAAATATTAATAAAAGACTTGGCATAATCATGGAAGCTCTGGAGATTGCTATAGAGGTAGGTGTTATGATGGGAAGAGTCCATTCACTTAAGGAATTCTCGAAAAAGGATTTAAAAACTTAGGAGCTCTTTTATAAAAATGCAATAAGTACCTTTGTTGCAATAATATAAAGCATGGACGAACTTACAAGATGAAAGCAAGTTTTCCCTTCTAGAAATAGATTGAAGAAAATGCAGGTTGGTTGGATCAAAAGGATAGATACCCTCCATCATTTGATTGCCACTTGTGATGTTCTTAAAGGAAGGATAAGTACATTGTTTCTGAAGGTGACGGATATCCTCAAGGAACTCAAAGGCCCACTCTTGATAAGGGATTCCCAAATGGAAACTTAATTAGGTATACTAAGAGTTTCACTTCGAACAAAATTTGACAACCTCGTGAAATTTCTGGAAGATGAGATCTGTTGTTGGTTGGTCTGTTTCATGAATGAGTGATCCAGGGGATCAAAAAAATGCTCAAAAATCAAAGTTCTTGAAATTGCTCGAAAACGGATTCATTGCGTAGATCTCATCCTCACGACCACAATGCAAATTGAATGGGATCAAACAGAGTCTGTATGGCTGAGATATCCCATTCTGCCCACCTTTCCAAATAGGAAAAAAATGTTGACTTTGCAATCCATATAGTCCATGTGTTAGCTAATCGTACGATCGTATGAATGACGTGGAAATCTGAGTGGACAGGTGTTGATGTGGAAAGTCTGACTGGGCAGGTGTTGATGTGGCAATGTTGACCGTGCAAGTGGTTGACATGGACCAATCTCTGATCAACATGTGGCATGCTTGTGGACGAAGGGAAGGGTGCCACGTGGCCCAACTAGGGGCTTCCACGTGGAACCCCGTAATTGGTTGATGTGTTAAAATTGTGTTGGAGTTCGTGGGGGTCGAACTTGGGACCTCCGGCAAGGGAAATACTTTGCAAAGGTCGGGCTACTGTCCCACCTAATGGTAGTACTTAACCTCTATATGATAAACTTTGTATTTAAGTTTGAAATATGGTTCATCCGGGTGGAGAAAGGGTTGGAGCTTAGCCTCAAACCTTAGTCACACTACACCGTAACTTGCCACATGACCACAAGCACAAGACTATCCAGCGAACTAGGCTGACGGGTGTGAAAATCTAGGTCAACACCCGACCACATGGGGGGCCACACGACCACAACCTCTAACGGTTAAGGCGCCTATCCTGCTAATGGTGCAACATTTTTCTTTATTTTGTGGAACGATGTGTGGTGTTGGGTTTTGGCATGAGAAATTCATAGAGCTAGGTTTAATTGGACAAAGATGTGTTTTGGCGAGTAGGTACATCAATTCATTGGGAAAAACTTCGAGGAAGTGTATTTTTCTCAGTTTTTTGCCAAACCAGGTGCGGGAAGAGCCCAGTTATGGGTTTTTGGACATTTTGGAGAAATTGAAGCCATCTATTTTTCATTCTGAGCATTGTAAAGCACTGATTTTGACACTTTGAGCATATAATGAAAATGATCCATTGGAATTTGGACCAGGAGATGTAGCCCAAGAGAGACGTGAACTCCTCTATCATTTTGTTGTGTTATGTGCTTACTTTTGATGGTTTTTTATGACTGTTTATGTTGTTCATGTTAAGTAAAAACTCATTAAGTTTATGTGCTTGCAAACTTGATCCAATTGCCTAAGTCACATAAATATTTCACTTGCAAAATTTGCATACACAAACCTTTTCATTTTCATATCAAGTTGGTATCAGAGAAAAGGTTTTTGAAGGTTTTATTGTTTGCAAGTGTGTTGTTTTTTTATGCTTACAAGGTTGAAGCTCACAAGAGGAGAAGGTCAACTTGTAGAGCCAAGTTCTCAACTTTCAAGAAGGAGAACTTCACATTCACCTCAATCTTCAAGGAGGCATTCACCAAGTATGGTTCATGAGGAGAGTCATGAAACTCCTATTTCAGAAGATGGAGCTTTCAAAAAAACATTTTATGATATGACATAAATGGTGAAAGTTTTATTTGAAGAAATGGATGCAAGGTTTCAAGTTGAAAGCTCAAATCCTCTAAGAGATAATGAATATAGTGGTGATAAAACTCCAAATGGAAATGGAGGGAATGGTGATACTCCACCTCCTTCACCTCCATATTTCACTTCTTCTACCCTTTCACAACCACCTCCAAATTCTCCAAAAGAACATGGTAAAATTCCTCCACAAACTCCTTTGCTTAAGCTTGATATTAAGTTTGAATTGTTTATGTACAATGGAGAGGTAAATGCTGAGAAATTGGATAATTGGATTCGTCAAATTGAAGTGTATTATAGGATAAAAATAATCAAAGATGATGAAACTAATATTCAACTTGCTTCTCTTAGATTGGAAAGTGCAACACTTATTTGGTGGGAATCCAAAACTCAAGAGGACATGAAAAATCATGGTAAAGTTTTATCCTCTTGGAATGATTTATTGTTGCACTTAAAAGGCAATTTTATCCATTAGCATACATGCAGAAAGCTATCATGGATTGGCAAAATTTTAGACAAGTTAAAGGGAAAAGTGTGAAAATCTACGCTCAAGAATTTAGAAGAAGAGCTTTGATTTTGGGTATAGATTTATCTTCTCAAGAAACTTTACTCAAATACATTAGAGAATTGCATAGTTATTTGAGACACACAATTCTCATGTTTAACCCTACAAATCTAGATGAAGTTTGTGTACAAGAAACTCATTTGGAAGCAAGAGGGAAGAATACTCCTCAAGAGGGAAGCAAGAAGCCATTTGTTAATGGAGACAAGGGAAAGAGGAAATTCAAAGGAAATGGAAGGAAGAATGCTTCGGTCAAGAAAGAGGGAGAAAAACTCACATGTAA
>JASDQU011509144.1:0-11381 GCA_032191745.1 Picea mariana
CCCTTTTGATTGCAACAACTGTTGCATCTTAAGTTTCCATGTATGATAATTATGGGGAGTTAGGAGCTCAACAATCCTTAACTCCGCCATTTACAATAAAGAGTACAATTTAAACACCAAATCTCGGTGTGGTATCTCAAAAAAGAATGGAAACCTAGGCTCTAAACAAGGAGCTAAACAGAGCAGCCAAAAAACAATGGCAACAACAAAAAACGTTGAAGAGTAAACTCCAAAATTTTCATAAAATTACAGATCTGCACAAAACAAACCAGGCATTGATTTTCACTGAGGGCGTAAGTTGGACGCTTTGCTGGACGCGCTGGGTGAGCTGAGAACTTTGCCGATCACTCAACCACCAAGTGAGCTAGAGATCCGACATCATTAGCTGGGCAAGTATTTCTTGGCAGAGAGGGTTGAATGTCACGATCTACAAGAAGGAGGCAGCGATCTCTTAAGAGGACAGCCGCAGCAAGTGAGGTCTGTCACAAGGAGAGCCCACCCGTCTGCAAAAAAATGACAGCCGATGACCCCTTCTACAAAAAACGAGCTGCCGATGACCACGAGCAGTAGCAAAAAAAAAAGGAGCAGTCTGTTTGAGCCACGAGCAGGGTCAGCAAAAGAAACGAGCTGCCGATGAACACGAATTTGCTCTGTTTGTGGCCGTTGCCATTGCAACGAACATTTCCGGTGGCCACGCCGGAAGAAACTCAAACCAATGGTCGCGTCTCCCTTCTCACAAGCTAGTTTATCAATGGAGTTACTCTTCTGGTGGTGGCCGTGCTCCGGATGAGCTGGGGAACTGTTGAACGAGCTGGGCGACTTCTGGATGAGCTAGGCGACTTCTGGGCGAGCTGGGCGCTTTTTTTAATTCTGGTGACAGTCGCTGTAGAGGAGGGACGTCCCACGACTATATGCAACCAATAAAAAACAGAACCAAGACCAAAAGACTCACCAATAGATGCGCAGAGGAAACCCTTGAGGTCGGACAGAAAAAAGGCACAAAAACCACGCGGAGGTCAGACGAGAAAGTAACACAACCCACGCAATTTACAAATAGTGTGTCGCCTTTCAATCTGGAATGAGGCGTGATGGATTAAAGAGAAACGCGCTGGTGTGAGCAAATAACGGGCTTTGAGCGAAGACGACAAGTTTAGGAGAGAGCAACTGGTTTAAAAAAGAACCAGTGCCCTATAAACCCTAACAAGAGAGGATTATGAAAAATAAACAGCGTGAAGATCTTTCAACCAAATATGAGAAGGGGTTTTGCAGAAATCGCTCTGATACCATGTAGATATTGAGAAAAACACAATATCACAGGCACAAGGAAACAACTGCAAAACCAACAACCTTCTACAAAAAGAAACCTTGATCTTATTGATCTGTTTGTTGATTACATTGAAGAGCTCTTCTATTTATAAGAGGCTGAGAGGAGACAACATTGAAGAAAGTAGATGAAGGTAAATGGAAGGTAGATGGATAACTCTCTCATGGAGTAATGAGACAAGTAGGTGGTTGGGATAAGTCAAAAAAGCACATGGTGATTATCCAGTCAAAAAAAAAGTATGACATGGCCTACCTATCCTAAGTAAACTTATACATCAACAAATTATATGAAATTGCTGGGGTATGTCATGGCAAACCTCACTGAACGGATTCTATATTTATTTATTGCCCACTAGTAGAATCGGTGTACTTGGCCTTGGAGAGTCTCCAACTTTCAACTTCCCAAGTCTGACCGATGAGCCGTGGATTGAATGGAAGGCAATGACTCCTTATATTCTTGCTTCCACAGCTGAACCTACATAAACGAGCTTGCCTGCGATGCGAATTTCCATTCCAAAGCCAAGCAGGAAGAGCAGAAAATCATCTCAGGAAGAGGAGGAGAGTAGAGAATCATGAGTGATTGTGGGTCTTCAGTTTCTGTAGTGGAAGAGTTGGAGGGCGTCCTTAAGCTCTACAGTGACGGATCCGTGGTGCGTGCAGACGAACCATCTGTCGGCTCTCGTCCACTGAGTGATAGTTATGCGCATGAGACCTTATACAGAGACATCGTGTTTGATAATACGCTCGACCTGTGGGCGCGCCTCTATCTCCCTCCTCCTCACGCCGCCACCATCACCACACGCCTTCCGATAATCCTCAACTTTCATGGCGGTGGCTTCTGTAGGTTTACTCCGCGGAGTCCCTATTTCCACCACTTCTGCCTCAAGTGGGCAGCGTATGTAGGCGCCCTCATCGTCTCTGTGCACTATAGATTGGCTCCCGAGCATCGCCTGCCTGCGGCTTACCACGATTCCATCTCTGCTCTCCAATGGCTCCATTCTCAGTCCATTTCTATCAGCGGAGGAGGAGAATGTGACCCCTGGTTCGATTCCCGCGCAGACTTCTCTAAGGTGTTCCTCATGGGCGACAGCTCGGGAGGGAACATCGCACATCGACTGGGAATGTGGTCTGGCGGGCAAGATTGGGGTGGACATATGCAAATCAGAGGATTGATTTTGCTGTATCCCTATTTCGGAGGGGAGGCGCGAACTGCGTCCGAGAGTGAAGAGAGGCAAGATAACCCTATATTTACATTGAAGGCCTCGGATTTGCGGTGGAGACTGGCTCTGCCTGTGGGAAGCAACAGAGACCACCATTTCTGCAATCCATTCGTCCCCCACGCTGAATCGCAGGATGTTTGGTCCCTTGCAGGGTCCCTCCCCCCGACTGTTATAGTGATTGGAGGACGTGACATTCTAAGGGATAGACAATTGGAGTTCTGTGAGCTTCTCAAGAAATTATGTGGTAAGCAAATCATTGAAGTTGTGGTGTTTGAGGAGGAAGATCATGCTTTCGCTCTCTTCAAAATCGACGAACAGAGCTCAATAAAAGTAATGGAATACGCTTCCAATTTCATTAAATCTGCAGGTTGAAATGAATAGTCCGCGGCCCAAGGAGTAATAGATCGATCCTGTTTCTTCTCTCCATTCATTCATGAAAGTTAAGATTATATGAATGTCTATGCTCATGTGATGGAAACCGCCATTGAAATAGTTTCTACAAAGCTTCAAGCGCACAGGCCGTGTGGATTGGCTATCTATGATGCGATGGAGCTCCATACCATATAGTTCCTTTAAATCCTTCGATTTGTCAAACTGCAGTAGAAAGTGATCATCTCATAATTGTCAATTTTTTTATATGGGTACATTACATTTGTTCGACGGTGCCAACAGTAAATCATTAATTTAATTTACTAAATGTTTATTAAACGTTTGTAAACCAGTGATAATCACTSAGCGGCTCATAAAGGTGGGCGTTTTCTAAAGTTGGTCGGCATTTGTTTTGTTTGGTAATATAAATATGGGAAAATTGTAATTTTAAGTTGTTTAAWTTGTATTTTTGGAATGTATAAATACATTCAGTGTATTGAAAATTCTTAAATATTTGGATTTTACAAATTTAAATAACTTAAATATTTAAATATGTAAATCCAATAATTTTTCACTTGATCTCAAACAAAATTAAACTAAAAATATCTTCAGAAAAAAGYCAAAACATTTAGTAATGTTTTTAACATTTTGGTTCTATTTATGGTTTTGTGAATTGTTTCTGCTTAAAAATCATTCAAAATTTGTACATTTTTATTAGTCCTTGGCTTRACTGAAAGGAGCATTGGCTTAGTTTGATTTTTTTTTAATTTAAATTTTTCAATTTATTTTTAAAGAGTTCACAAATTTTTGTTTATTAATTTTATTATTTTGAAAATAAATAAATAAATATTGCATTTATCTTTGGAGAGGAAATTGTTGCATTAAAAATTAAGAAAAGGTTTTAAGTTTCCACCTTATATGATTACAACCATGTTATTAATGATGATAAATTTGATCCTTGGGTTTTAAATTAGAAGTAGAGTTGCTCATCACCTCACAAGCCTTCCTCTAGGGACCTCACCAGCTTAGCCATTACTAGTTATGATCATCATAGATTTGGGCCCTTTTATAGGACACACCCTCCCCTTCTGATATTATCCCCCTTCCCCTTACAGAGTTTGGCTTTGATTCGTCTCATCCGCAACCTCTCCATTCTTGCAAAGTTTAACTTTGATCTCTCATGTTTGCAACCTTGCCCCTCGCTCGTAGTTTAGCATTGGTTCGTCCCATCTACAACCTCGCCCCTCTCACAGAGTTCCACTATGGTTTGTCTTGCCTGCAATGTCACCCCTCTCATAGATTTTGTCTTTGGTTTGTCCCATCTGCAATCTCACCCCTCTGATAGATTTGTCTTTGGTTTGTCCCATATGCAATCTCACCCCCTTGCAGAGTTCGACTTTGGTTTGTCCTATATACAACCTTACCTCTCTCAAAGAGTTCGACTCTAGTCCAATTGGAGTCCTTGGATATGGTCTTATAGACAATGTCTAGTCTCGTTGTAATCTAGATGCATTTGCATTTTCAATCTTCCAGAAGGGAAGAAGGTCTCACCCAAAGCCCAACTGAAACTTTAAAGATTCAAGGAAACACAATCACATATATGCAACCTCATACACATTCCTACCCTAGAATTCATTCATCTCATGCATGTAAAATATGTAAATAGACAAGTGATATACATAATTAGCTTCACCAATGTAAAACAAAGGGGCAAACAAGCCCCAACTACAACTGTTGACTTACCCTCGAGTCAACCCACTTGCCATTTATGCCCTTCAAATGAAGGGGCCAACTCAGGAATGACTTGCAATGCTTGGTTGTAAATGACCCAAATTACTCTAATTGCATAGTCCATTTTCCCAGTACTATAGAAGCACCAACAATGAATGCATATGCCTTCTCGATGTTTGGCTTTGTGGGCTATGTCTATGCAAGGACCTGTCATTCTACATCAGCAAATGGATCAAGTTGCTAAAGCACAATGTATGTGGACTACGTTGTTGGCCAAAACCCCCTCAATGCATCTTTCTCTACCACCAATACCTCATGGAGTGCATCCAATTAATCATCCACAACTTGAATTTATTCATATTTGGCATGTCGCTCTAGAGGGTTGGTAATGCACTGGGAATTAGCATTTGTTTTCTTAATGCACTCACAAATCTCCTTGATGGGATTTTTTCATCACTCCAACGATCCCATCCAATCCTACATAGTTGTGAAAATTTCCTAGCTTCGTGTTGTAGTTGTGTACAGTTGTTCCCTAGTAGTGTTTACCTCATCAACCAATGTCTTGAATCGTCCCATAAGTTTTTGTTGCTACTCACTACCTTGTGCTTGAGTGTTGTCTAATTGACTATGTAGCTCTCTCACTCACTTATGTAACTGGCACCATGATGCATAGATCAACGCAATACCTTCCACAGGTCAATAGGTTATATACTCTTCTAGTAACTATGAATCAGGTTGGTGCAACTCAGACCACAAAATTATGCAACCATACTTGAATAGCTTCAACTTCATCATTGTCTTGTTGTTGGGCTTATATCTCATTACCCCACTCTTGGGTAACCTATACAAGTTGGATCTGTAATTTCTATGTGCAACCTATAAGGCTTCAAGCCCATGCTCCACGTATGAAATTTGTTGCTCCACTTCATCAGAGACCATATGCACCATCTTCATCAAATTCAACATAGATCACTACTACAATTATGTGGGTGGTGTGGGTTGACCTTATGGTGGAAACCAATTGGGTGATTGCCTACTTACAATGGAAGGATTAGAGTGAGGGGACGTTTAAATTTCCACCACTGCATGATGTTTTTCAAATTGATAAACTTTTAGAACATGCTCTTGATTAGCTTCTATAAAAAATGGGACCAAATCCATGCGAACCTGGAAAATGTGTGACATTGCTCAACAATGAACAAGGTCTTGCACAAGTTTCTCAAGCTACACCATGCTAGACAAGTTATGCAATGGTGACAAGGGAGGAGTATTACGACTAGGAATATTTTCTTGCATCACGTCCTCTTCTTCCTCCTCCATTGATTCATCTTTCTAATCACCTTGGTATGCTATGCATTATCATAGCCCCTAGGGTTGAGATGGTGGTTGATCGCCACTTCTTCCAACACCTGACATGTTTCCAGGTCTATTTTTATCATCTTGCTTTGTGTTGTACCGAGCCTATGTAATTTYCACTACTTCAAGGATTGCAAAATTTATCTAGGGGTGCCATGCTTAACCACCTACATTAGAAGGGACCTTTGTCTCTACTGAATTCCTTAGTAGGGACCCCTGAAACATCCAAAATAAACTATAGCAGATCATCCTCGATGGCAATCACTAGGATTTGGACTTCGAGCTTCTCAAATTATTCATATGCCTTCATTGTGTCCTCAACCGAACCTAATCCATTATTTGCCCAAAAATCCACAAACTCCTGCAAAAATGTGTTTGTTGTCTCCATGGGTTGGGATGTCTCAGTAAGGACCTCGACCAACTTAGTTGTAGATTTTGACTATTGAACCGGGATTGAAATCTTTAAGGGGAAATGGCTCAATTGATTAACTACTTTTTGTGTTTTGGGTGTGCCCTCCTACAAAAATCCAGCCACCTAGCCCAAGCATTCTTTAATGCCCTTCCCAGAGCACTGAGTAGTAGTATTCGAAATGGGTTATGTCAACACAACTGGMAACATAAGTTGCTATGAAGAATGGTCTGGTTGCATCTCTGGCTTGGAATAAAAATTCGAGTGAACCATTGTTCCCTTTATTTTTTTGGTAACTCRTACTTTGCTACAAAATGATTTGTCTATGAGCCCCGAGTTGAAATTTCTAGGAGGATGTAGGTCATCTCCATTCTATTCCTYGACTTCTTGACCCCTGGCCATGAAGAACCTTCCTTTCTCAAAGGTGGCTTTGATCAGATAATAGGGCATGGCCACCATTGTAAACTTATTGGGATTAGCCCCCCATGCCCACACAAAAGTGTGGTCCCTGCTCATACCAAACCAAAATTTTCCCACATGCACATTTAGTAACACCTATGGGATTCGTATAATCTAATTAGTGGACACAATCATGCTATCATATCATAAGGAAAAGGAAACATCATTGAACACCATGTTCTATATGTCCTTTCGATTTTTTCATGGATCATACTACAATGCAAGAATTGTCATGTTTAATGTTAAACGAAGTTCATGGCCCCATGGAGGCTTCCATTTCCACATAGTGAACGCAAGAAGGTACCTGAAAATAACATATGTGGATGATGTATGGGCATATGCATGAGCTTGGAGCAATTCATCCATTAGAAATTTTCACTAATTGAGATTAATGTCGTGGATGCATAATCCAACCATAGAGAGTGAATCCAAGGTGCACTCACCCTTGGTGTGCAAGGTGTTTTGCACCATTGGCAAGTGAAATGGAGCTAGGGGTTTTTAATTAAAGAGTTAACTACTCCCCGACCCCCTCTCATAATTCCATAGTGGTCATATAAACAAGGTTCCCCTTTTTGGCATTCATGCTTTCCCGCACTTTGGCATGCATGAGACACTTCTTCCCCCTCCATTGAGAGTTGTGAATGCATGAATGTATTGTACATGTATAGGGTATTCTTTGTCAAGATAAAGAAAATGAAAATGCTTGTGTACCTTGATAATTAAGAATTTGGTGTACTTTGTTACCTCCCATGTAGTACCAAATACTAGGAGATCAAGAAACACATCGAGGGTAGACAGAGACAATGGTCTGAAGGTAAGTTTCTAAAAAGTAGCAATCTCACCAAACCCCAATGAAACAAAGATTAGTTAGAATAGATTCATTTGATCTTGTGGATATTGTTCTACTTTCATATACTTTCTCCATATCTACAATCTTCCTCTGGTACACAAATCAAACTAAAAATTAAACATGTAGGCAACTAAGATCACTAGTAAGCACTTCTCTAATCACTTTGGGCATCAACATGACTAATATCCATGCACGTGAAAATAAAAGTGAGAAATCCATTGAAGGGTGGGACACTTAAAGACTCTTGTTGCATTTACAACTAAAACTGACCTCAGGATTTAGCTAAACATGTTATGGATCACTCAATAGGTAGTTCATAACTTCAGTCACCCAATATTAAATTCAACTCAATTTCTAACTAGATGTCGCTAATCACCCATAAAGTGTTCCACTAACCCATTACCTTTACCCATAAAAACTCTTAACAAATGATAGGACACCTTCGCTACAAGGCCTCAACAAAGAAACTAGACACCCATAGACCCTATTTCCAGGGTGATCCAGGTGGATATCGGTGGCCACCCACCTTTTCCAAATGGCTCAAAACAGTTTTCTGGAAATTTTGGCAATTTACTATTTTTAGCAGGTTTTAACTTCCGGGGCCATTTTGAGGGCCCAAATGAAGGTTTTTTGAGATTGAGGTTCTAAATGATAGTTGAAAGCATGATTGAGCCACCCAAAATAAATCTCCTTGATGATAGCTTTCCAACGAGCTATCACACGCCTAAAACGAAGATCGTATGCAAAAGTTACGACCCCGGGAAGTTGATGTACTCACTTACCCAAATGGGGCCCACATGACTTTTGGCGCTTCATCTCCTAGGGTTAGGTTTTTGGATGTATAGGGTTTTTGGAATTCCTGTTTATTGTTAAAAATCCTTCGGAGCCTCATTGTAATGATCTTCTTGTGAATGCGAGTAGCCGTCACATCTCTTCTCAGAGATAAGCTGCCACCATTCTAGCGAGTCTTTCATTCTGTATTTTTACAGTTTTTGTACATTTCTTTGATTAATAGAAATCATGTATTACTATATATTTGTGTTTATGGTTGCATCTCTGATACATTTATGTTATATTATTGAATATTTGCAATATCTCTATGCATTTCTTTATTATATCTCCGCTCTCATTTCGTGCCGAAAATAATCCAGATCAGTGGTATCAGAGCAGGTTGCTCTTGATCGTTTTTTCAGCGCATGTCCCCGATGAGGTCCGATTATAGCAAGTTGGGTCTCGAGCTTGTCTCTCTTGAAGACAATCACTCTCACACACCCAAGAAACCCTCAATGGCGGAAGAAAAGAAAAACGATGGAGCAGATGATCCTATCAATCTGTTGCTTGAGAAAGCTCTCATGCAACAGAGGGACGAAATGATGGAGAATTTTTTCCACATCCTTCAACGTCTGCCGATAGCATCAGGCGCATATTCATCAAGTGGCCACTTTGGAGGCACCTCGCCTTTCAAGGTACAAGTTAATTTTGATATTCTTGTATTTGAAGGACAGATAGATGCAGAAGCCCTAGAAAATGGTTAACTCTACTAGAAGGTTATTTCTCTGTTCACAATTTTTACGACAAAGAAAAGATCAACTTCGCACTCCTTAAAGCTCTCCATCATGTCAAACATTGGTGGGAAACTTACTGGGAGCAAAGTTCCACAGAGGAGTCTGGAATATATGGGGTCAATCCCACTTGGGATTTTTTTGTGGATGCGGTAAAAGAACAGTATTGTCATGTTGGAAAGTATGAGGACCAGTACATGAGATGGAACACACTACGACAAGAGAGGGGCCAAGTAGTTCCGGAGTTCACCAATACCTTCCATACCTTGCGCACCAAGCTGGCTATCAAAGACTCTGAGCGACATTTGGTTCTAAAATACCGTGGGGCTCTACACAGAT
The DNA here is from genome assembly GCA_032191745.1 of Picea mariana. Classification (NCBI taxonomy): domain Eukaryota; kingdom Viridiplantae; phylum Streptophyta; class Pinopsida; order Pinales; family Pinaceae; genus Picea; species Picea mariana. The sequence goes on from JASDQU011509144.1 coordinate 9,619, forward strand.
ACATCCAGACTGAAATGGATTTTCTGGACATCTCATCACTCGGTGTTGCTTATCGATATGTTGTTAAAATCGAGCAGAAATTTAAGCACCAGAACAAATGGGAATTTGGGTCTACAAATCCACAACAACCAAAGTATGACAAAGACGTCCCTAACAAACAGTCTCTCGAAAACCAGTCCAAGACACAGGAAAAGAAGGGTCACGGGAAGACAAAGAAGGACATAGGAAAATGGTGTGATTTCCACAAAAGCCCCTAGCACAACACCGATGAATGTCGCTCAAAACATTCATTGGTGGCCGAGATCAAAGACAAGGAGCCGAACCCTGATTCAGAATATGATTCTGAAAATACTGGTAAAGGATAGATCATTGATGCAGACCCCACTGCTATTGTCACGACCACAACAATTCAACCAGAAGAACCAACAGATCCTGAGGAGGGGGAGCACCTTTTTCATTCACAGATGTGGGTGAAGGGGACCCCACTGCATTTTATTGTTGATAGAGGAAACTAGAAAAACCTCATCTCAGCAGAGGTCGTCAAACAGTTGGGATTGTTGACAACACCACACCCGCAGCCATACAACATCGGGTGGCTTCGGCAAGGACGAGATCTCCGTGTCAGCCAACAGTGTCGATTGTCATACGACATCCAACCCTTCAAGGATGAGGTATTATGTGATGTTGTCCCACTGGATGTCTATGATGTTCTCTTGGGCCAACCATATATGTGGAGACGCCATGTTGTTTATGAGTCTCAACCCCGTAGTTTCATTGTTACTTTGGGGGGTCATCTCTACAGAATACCAGAGGTAGTTCCGACTACTTTTCCACCTAAAAAGTGTCGCAAGGTAGTATCTCATACTACAAAATTTAGCTTCTTCACAATCTGTTCAAAAGGAGAATAAAAGGACACTGCAACCACTACATCCTTGCCCCAAGCACCTTCTATCCAACAGAAGCAAGTCGACAAGGCCGCAGCAAAGTGAAAATATTCCTTTTGCACATCATCCTCTCATGTAACTCAACTTATTGAACAACCTCAACCTCAACAGGTTTATGACAGATTTCTGCAAACTGAGCAGCGTGACGTCTCCAACAAGACAAGCAGCTCACCAAGATGCAGATTCAACAAACGCTTTTCCCTCTCCCCTGGGAACACGATGCAATGGAGACCATTGCTTCCTAAAGAGGGAGGATTGATCCAGGTGGATATCGGTGGCCACCCACCTTTTCCAAATAGATCAAAATAGTTTTCCGGCAATTTTGGCAATTTACTATTTTTAGAAGGTTTTAACTTCCTGGGCCATTTTGAGGGCCCAAATGAAGGTTTTTCGAGATCGAAGTTCTTAATGATAGTCAAAGGCATGATTGAGCCCCTATAAGTGAATCTCCTCGACGATACCTTTCCAACGAGTTATCACACACCTAAAACAGATATCATATGCAAAAGTTACGACCCCGAGAATTTGATGTACTCACTTACCCAAACGGGGAACACATGACTTTTGGCGCTTCATCTCCTAGGGTTAGGTTTTTGGATGTCTAGGTTTTTTTTAATTAATGCTTATTGTAAAAAGGCCTTCAGAGCCTCATTGTAATGATCTTATTTTGAATGCGAGTAGTCATCACATCTCTTCTCAGAGATAAGCTGTCACCATTCCAGCGAGTCTTTCAATCTGTATTTTTACAGTCTCTATACATTTCTTTGATTAATAGAAATCATGTATTACTGTATATCTGTGTTTATGGTTGCATCTCTG
>JASDQU011509146.1:0-11567 GCA_032191745.1 Picea mariana
GAAGCACTCCTTAAGCATTCGCTCCCTAGGCTAAACCTGTGATTCACTGTCTTTACGACCGTGGTCTTACCTTCTTTCGGGGCTACTCCTATCGGATTTTCGGGATTTTCGATGTCGTAATTAACGAGTCCTCAGAACTCGCGACTCTCTGATTTCACGATGTGATTAAGCCCTAATCAACCATCCATTAATTAATCATTTTTATCGAAGAGTTTAAGTTAATTGCGTCGGCTTTCGGGGTTCGCGATTTCATAGTGCATGAACCCCTTGTCCATGAATTTCACGATATCCCGATACCCGATGCCACCTGTCCACCGTTGACCCTTCCGTGGGCCCTGCTATCTCTTGACTTATCGGGGAATCGCGTTTCACGATTTCATTAAGCATAGATACTTCGTCCACGGGATTCACGATTTCCCGATGGCTCCGATCATTGCCACGTGTCCTAAGAACGAATGGTCCCGATCTCATCGAAAAATTGCATATCGCGATTTCGTGTGACATGATTTTTGTGTGCCCAAATACTCCGATTTCCCGATTCCCGACCCTTTCCCAGGTTCTGACACGCGTCCGAAATGATGGACAGTCCTTATCATCTCTCGTTGTTTCGGGGTTTCGGACTTCGCAGTTTTGAAATGCAAAGGTTTCATGTCCATGAAATCCCCGATACTCCGAATTACGACTGGGTTAGATCCACTGACACGCGTCCTTCAAATGATGGACGATCCTGATTGTATCGAAGAATCGCATATCGTGATTTCCTTGTGCACGAATCTCTTGTCTCCGGGAACCCCGATTCCCCGATCTCCAACTCTTCGGGAGCCTCTGCCACATGTTCCTACCAGAGGCTATACTCCGGGAAACTCTTCCCGATCCAACGATTTACAGGATTTCTACTCCAGATCTGATGGCTCAGATCATTTCCTCACACGCCCACCCCTGCGCTTAACCCCTGCACATCTTCTCCGGATCCAATGGCTGACGGGGAATGTGAACCGAGATCTAACGGTCCAGATTCGTTCTTTTGGGTCTTGGGATTTACGATCCCAATTTCTCATTGCTCACGATGAGAGAGGGCAAAGCATGTAACGCTTGTGTTACTTTCGTCAATCTAATGGTCGTGAATGACTATGGTTCCTCCGACGAGATCTCATCCATCGACTGGTCACTCCTCACAACACTACTATCTTGGAACCTTAAGAAAATCGTTCCTCCTTGTGTAGGGTTAATAAGGCCTGTGCGTTCAAGTTCTTGTTCTGGGTTCTTAGTGAACCTTTCCAAGGAGGAAGTCTCTGTGAGGAGATCCCTACCGAGGTATTCCCGGAAGCAGATAAAGGAAGACAACTTCCCAAGAACGGCTGGGCATGATTAGATTCATTTGTCAACGTAAACCGAGCACAGTTTCCTCGGTGTTAAGCATATATCAACTCATTCATATCAAACATTACGCGAACACTCTCATTCTGCAAATCCTTTACAATTTCATAGTTATGTGAACTAATATCTACTCTTTATCCTCAATTATTACACAGGCATTACTACACAGGAAGACATGTACAAATCCACAAGTCTATGAATACATGTGACAACATATAAATTCAAGATGAAATATAAGCAAAACACTTATCAGAAATATTTCAGCAATGGAAGCAACTGCTAGGAGGGGTGCTCGTTTCCACCCAACCGTAGGCGTAGTGACTCCTAATGGATTTACCACTAGCCACCCCCGAGCTGAGACCATGATGTCCTGAGACCTGCGTCTCTCTGTCTGCCAGTTCCCAGGAGCGAAGGTTGCAATCCTTCCTCCTATGATCACTCACTCTGCGTAGAAAAATTCCAGAGTTTTTCCCCTCGCATCTGCCGCCTTCCATCGTTTCAGCCATACGCCTTATCCTCTCGCGAGGTTGCGTGTGGCACAATTACCCGTGCGTTGGTCAGTCATGATGGCTCTACGGATAGGTGGTTCACCTCCCCATCCCTCATCAAGCCATCAACCTACCATCCTGCAAGGCATTTATTTCAGGGCTAGCGAGACGCTTTTGGTTCCCCGGGCCAATGGAGTCCAAATACGGTCTTTAATTCTTGGTGGAAGTTAACGCCCCTTTTTCAGGTGCCTTCCACTACCATCGTGGTCTCTTTTCCGCACATCCCCTCTCAGCAGTTCTGCAATATATTCAAACTTTCATTTACATTCATTGACCTCTTCCTGCAAGTCCATTTACATCACATATTCATACTTATGAGTTTTTCCATAGTCCTTGGCCAATTCAGTTATATTTACAATCTGGGGGAAACAGGGTGTTACAACCAACAACATCATCAAATTTTAAAGTATTTGAACCAGAGACAGAGTTACTCACAGCCATGACCAAGCCATTCCATCTTTTTGGCAATGAGCACATGATTAGAAGAGCCCTAACCTCATCATCAAAGTCCACTTTTACAGAACTTAGTTGATTAGTAATCGTATTAAATTCATTTAAATGATCTGCAACAGACCCACCTTCTGACATCTTCATATTAAATAATCTCTTCATTAGAAATACCTTATTCGACGCCGAGGGTTTTTCATACAATTTGGCCAACGCGTCCATCAAACCCTTCGTTGTCTTTTCTTTCAAAATATTGAAATCCACCGACACTGCCAGGCTCAGTCGTATTGTTCCTAGAGCCTTTCTGTCAAGAATATCCCATTCTTCATCCTTCATGGCCACCGGCTTCTTTGCTACTCCGCTCAATGGTAGGAATAGATCCTTCTGATATAAATAGTCTTCCATCTGCATGTTCCATAACTGGTAGTTTTGGACGTTAAATTTCTCGACCCTAAACTTTCCATCTTCCGACATTGCTCCCACTCGAACCAGGAACCCTCTTTTCCTACAAGTTACCTTATGCTCTGATACCAGTTAGTAGAAAAAACAGGACCGCGGAGCAATAAAATAAAACAAATGCAGAAACAAAACACAGAAGACACACAATACAAGAGAGACACAGATTTACGTGGTTCACTTAGTGTGGGCTATGTCCACCAGAGAAATTGCTAGGTCCTTCCTTTATTGTTATCTAGCAAATGAAGAGATACAATCCTACAGCAAAACCCGTTGTAACTTCCTCTTCTTTCTCTCACAGTCTCCTCTCTCATAATACAATATTCACCACCATCCATAGCCGTGATACATTTCCCTCATAAAAGAGAGTTGCCTTCTAGGGAAAAAAACCCTAAGATAATCTCTACCGTTAGATCTGCGACCTTATAATGAACGATCTATATTTACAATGAAATTACAATATACTTTTACAAGGTAATTTTTTCTTTGGGGCTTCGCCCTCGAACCCCCGCTAGGGGCCCTCTTGATCCCAGACACCCCAGCCAGGGGGATAGGCCTCCCGGACCCCGTAGAGGGGGTAGCCCCCCTCTGCACTCCCCCGCGTGGAAGAGTGTACATAATTTTGGGGTGTAAATACTTCATGGGGTATAAACACGGATGAAAGTAAAAGACCTATAAATCAGGAAGATAATCAGGCCCCACAACCAACACTAATTTCAATCTCTTACTTTCCACATTTTATGTTTAGAAAGTCAACTTTCGTAATTTCAATTCAGATTTAATTTTTTTGTTTCTTTGTCTCTATGTAGGTCTAGGAATAAGAAATGAAAATAGATCCATAGTTACACAAGATAAAATTACTCCATTAGACAAAATATCTATAGTTGGGGTGTTAGTGGGAGATTGCGATCTATGGAGGGGATGGAATGGGTGCCATGAGAACAAATGAATCTATGAAGCTAATGAACTATAGAGAAAGGGGTGTAAATTCTTAGGGAAAGGTCTTTGTGGGAGGGAAGTATTTATATAAAAAACTATACTAAGGGAGATTTCAGTTGATATATGAGTTGAATTGCCACAGGCGCGAGCTACCTACCCTCGCCCGCTCACAGGATCTATCAAAAAATCCCTTCTGCTGAGCCGAAGTGGCTCCTTGGATTCCCTCTGAATGGAATCCCTACTAAAAACCCGATCCATAGGTCCTTTCCCTGTCACGGCCTCTGCACACACCGTGACCTTTCCCCGACGTTAAATTCGGGCTTCGGGGTTTCGTGATCCCCGTGCTCAAGATTTCCTGCTCTCTTTAACTCCTGATCTCCGATGTGCCCCTTTCACGCGCTAGCCCTCCTGGCTCAGCTCCTGACACATATGACCATGCGTCCACAAGACCGCAGCCTTGTGCCTTCATTCGGGGTTTCGGCCTTCCTGCGGTCGAGAATTCCTGACCTTTTGAACTCTTGATCCCCAAATTACCGATGCGCCCTTGTATGTGTTAGCCCTCCTGGCTATACTATGGCCCTATGTGACCACCTTCCATATGACCGCAATCATATACCTTTTCAGGGTTTCAGTCCTGTCGATGCTAAAACGCATATGTCCACGGGACTCGCGGTATGCCGATCCTCAATGCGCTCCCTCTTGGTCTTATCCCTTCCTGGCTATACCATGGACCATGTGACCTGCTCTTGTATGACCACTGCCTTATAGCTTCCCATCGGGGTTTCAGGGTTTTCAATTTCAATATGCATACATCCTTTGGACTCGCGATTCTCGATTCTCCGATGGACTCAATATGCCGATGTGATGACAGCTGCCCCCCCCCCAATAGAATTGTTCCCTTGGACTATCAAGGTATCGCGTTTCATGATATCACAATATCTGATGCAATTGTTCACGGGACTCCTGATGTCCCGATTCCCGATTTTCCGATGAACGACCTCCTGTTGGGATTTTCACCGATGACGCTCCGATTTCTGCCACACGTCCTCTACAAGATGGACGGTCTAAATCATCTCATTATTTCGAGACTTGTAATGTCCCGATCTTTTGTCCACGGGACTTCCGATTTCCCGGGTACCGATATCCCGATGCCTTCACCTCTAGTTGAGACTTATCCTCCTGGTTACGAGGTTAACTCCCTTGCAGCTTCCGCAGATCCGACAGCTGTCGGTGATCTTGTTTAGGATCTGATGGCTCAGATCAATTCTCTCGTGCGCTTCTCCTATGCGCCTCCTGGACATAGATAATCAATGATCTAGATCTCCTCCTCTTGCCGATCTGACGGTTGTTGTTGCTTCCTCCTGAGCTCTTACACTTTTCTCCCAGACTTAAGGGGAATTTAGATTTTTCCAAGGCCTCTGCCTTCTTCTCCTTTTCGCTTCTACGAGCTCTTCGAATTTGAGCCTTCACCGCACATGTATCAACACTGCCCTTCCTAAGCCCTTATCTCCTTTTGAATCCTTGAAGGATTCTTTCGACTCCTGCACTCCTTGCAAAGTCTTCTCATGCACTCACTGGTGCTTTTTCTCCTGAGCTTCTTCAAACACTCAGACCCCTTGAGGGATTTTATCTCTCTTCTCCTGCAGATGGAGAATAAAATGCCTTCCGGCCTATCTTTCACTCCAGTAACCTCTTGCTGAGTCTTTCTGGGTATTCAACAACCCAGTGAAGATCCTTCAGTGGACTCTTCTTTCAGCTCCAGAACTCAAAGAGTTCCCTTCTTCTCCTGTGCCTATCTACACACTGACTCAAATGCCCACCTGGCAGAGTTCTTCCTCCATAGAACATTCAATAGTTCTACCCTCTGTGCACCTATGCACATGTTCAATGCCCACCTGGCAGAGCTTCACAGAACTTACAACAAAGTTTTGTCTGCAATTGTGTTTCTCATACACAACCTTGCCTTCTGAGGTGTTCAGCAACCTCAAAGGTATTTTCTTCAGAGTTGTTGATCTCCAGCTCCTATGTCACAGCATGTCTTCGTCTGACTTTGCAGAGTTCAGAAGTGCTTCAATGCACTGGTATTCAGAGTCTACAGCACTCTGTCACACCCTCCTAGCATGAAACCTCAAAGACCCTCAACTGAAAATCAAACAGACTCCCTGCAAACATACAACCACAACATACATTTACAGAATAATAGAACACTCAATAGACATTCACATAATACAGAACTCATGCAGGAAAAACTGTTGTTTTGTATTAAAAATGGAAAAAATGCCTGTTTTTTACAATGGCGTTCCTGAGCACGGCTTGTAACAAGGTCTCGGCTCATCTCTTCTCATCTAACTCAACTCTCCTTTTTTTTTTCCAAAATGAGATCTCCCCATATCTTTTACCTAAGGGGCTCTTTGAGCGCTTCCCTCCAGAATTTACCTACTCTATTAAATTACATTAAATGGCTGTCTAGTCCACTATCCGTATCTAGATATCAGCCTTACAAATATTAAAGGCTGAACTACCTAATGCCTTCACAAAGGCACAACTCTATGGCTCAACAACCTAAACACATTAAATTACATTCAATTCAAATTCAAAATGACGTTGCGCCTCTCTTTAGCCTTTGAATGCGTGCGCACTGACATGGTTGGCTGGCTGGCTGGTTGATGTGGAGAGATGCTCCTGCATCATACTCCTTAGCTATAAAATCATGAGCTCCTGCTCATGCACCTCCATGCGCCTCCCCTCTAAGCTGTTGGAATCCTCCTGGATCCCAAATAAACCTTTGGAGTTGTTCATCCGCTCCATTCTATTGCTGCTTTTGCTTCGGCACTGCTGCTGCTGCTGCTCTTCTTCTTCTCAGCCTCTCCTCACTGGTAGTGTCTGCTGATCTCAACATTAGCTCCATGATCTCCATGATCACCTCATCCAGCTGCTCCAATGGCTTGTTCTGCTTATGCAGTCTCCTCAGCTGCAAAAATTTTTGGCACATGGGCAGATCACCATGATCTCCCATGCTTCCTTCTTCATCTTCCAACTTCACCTGTTGGATGCGCATTCTCTGCACTCTCACATTATCTTTTCTAGAGCTTCTATCTACTGGCACAGATCATCCAAGCATATGCTGTCCACCTTTGCTTCTGTAAATTCCCACGTTGCAGTGTTTTCAGCTACATCGTTGAAAATATCGAGCCATTCCTCAGAATGCTCATTTTCCTCTTTTGCTCCTGCTTTTGCTATCAGCTCCAATGCTACAGTTCTCTCAGCTCGCTGGCTGAAATTATTGAGCTGTTCCTCAGAATGCTCATTCTCTTCTCCCGTGTCTGCTTGGGCAGTCTTCACCATTTGCTTCAATTCACCTTGGACAGTCACGGCCGACTGTTCCTCTCTTGATGTTGCTGCATCGACAACACCATTTTCTGCCTCCTCTGGGGCAAATGGCAGGAATATTTGAATTTCCCCAATCATCACATGGCTCCTTAAATCCTCCTCTATTGTCAGCTGCATCCACTGATCCATATCTAATCCCGAGCTCATCTGCTCTGTCAGCTCCCCTGGCTGAACCCAACTCGTTTCTGAGTTCATGAGACCCTCAGATGGTCTCATCTGCTCATCTCTACCCTCCTGACAGTCTTTGAGATGTCGCAGCGATCTCCTTTCATTGCCCATTTGGCAATGCGAAATTCCTTGACTGTCCTCCTAACAGTCCGTGAGATCCCGCAGTGATCTCAATTCATTGCCCTCCTGGCAATCTGGAATTTCCTCTTCTCTACCCTCCTGGCAGTTCTTGAGATCATCAAATGATCTCTAGTTCACAGATATGAACCATTTCCTCCTCTGTGGCCTTGAGGTTTTCAGCATACCTCATCCACCTCCTTAACAACTTACGTTTTCCTTTGACCATCAGCTCCCTGACTGGCCATTTCTCTTTCAGCTTCCTCATGGGCCATTCATATACCCATCTCGGCTTCCTATCCTACCGTATCTTCAATTCGAGCTTTTCCATGTCTGCTCTTATTTCAGCGAGCTCTTTATCTATCTCTGCGAGCTCTTCTGCTTTACTCTTTCTCCCAGCATGCCTATGGCCTTCAGTAGCCATCTTATTGTCTCTGTCTGCTTTCCTAGCAAACCTGCTACTGTCACTCTGCACTAAGAGTTTTTCCATCTTCATCTTACAGTCCCCCTGACTATCTATGGACTGCTTCCTACCTGCAAACAAGTCCTTACAGAGTCCTCAGCAACTCTGTCTTCTTCCTCCTCCTCTGTCTGCAATATACAAACAGAACTACAGCTCTGATACCACTTGATGTGTATCAGAGTGATCCTTTCCTTCTCGCTCCTCTTGCCTGAAATATACAGACAAGAATTGAAGCTCTGATACCACTTGACATGTATCAAAGTGCTCTTTCTCTCCTCTGCCTCCCTTGCTTGAAATATACAGACAAGATCCAAGCTCTGATACCACTTGCCGCAGGTGCGAGCTACCTACCCTCGCCCGCTCGCAGGATCTATCAAAAAATCCCTTGTGTTGAGCTGAAGCGGCTCCTTGGATTCCCTTTGAATGGAATCCCTGCTAAAAACCCAATTCACAGGTCCTTTCCCTGTCACAGCCTCTGCACACACCGTGACCTTTCCCCGACGTTAAATTCGAGCTTCAGGGTTTCGTGATCCCCATGCTTGAGAGTTCCTGCTCTCTTTAACTCTCGATCTCCGATGCGCCCCTTTCACGCGCCATCCCTCCTGGCTCAGCTCCTGACACATATGACCATGCGTCCACAAGACCATAGCCTTGTGCCTTCATTCGGGGTTTCGGCCTTCCTGCGGTCGAGAATTCCTGACCTTTTGAACTCTCAATCCCCGAATTACCGATGCGTCCTTGTATGTGTTAGCCCTCCTGGCTATACTATGGCCCTATGTGACCACCTTCCGTATGACCGCAGTCATATACCTTTTCGGGGTTTTGGTCCTATCGATGCCGAAACGCGTATGTCCACGAGACTCGCAGTATGTCGATCCTCGATGCGCTCCCTCTTGGTCTTAGCCCTTTCTAGCTATACCATGGTCCATGTGACCCGCTCTCATATGACCACTGCCTTATAGCTTCCCATCGGGGTTTCAGGGTTTGCGATGTCAATATGCATACGTCCTTTGGACTCGTGATTCCCGATTCTCCGATGGACTCAATATGTCGATGTGCTGACAGTTGTCCCCCCCCAATAGAACTATTCCCTTGGACTATCAAGGTATCACGTTTCACGATATCACAATATCTAATGCAATTGTTCATGGGACTCCCGATGTCCCGATTCCTGATTTGCCGATGAACGACCTCCTATTGGGATTTTCACCGATGACGCTCCGATTTCTGCCACACGTCCTCTACAAGATGGACGGTCTAGATTATCTTGCTATTTTGAGACTTGTAATGTCCCGATCTTTTGTCCACGAGACTTCCAATTTCCCGGGTACCGATATCCCGATGCCTTCACCTCTGGTCGAGACTTCTCCTCTTGGTTATGAGGTTAACTCCCTCGCAGCTTCCACAGATCCGACAGCTGTCGGTGATCTTGTTCAGGATCTGACGACTCAGATCAATTCTCTTGTGCGCTTCTCCTATGCGCCTCCTAGACGTAGATAATCAACGATCTAGATCTCCTCCTCTTTCCGATATGACAGTTGTTGTTGCTTCCTCCTGAGCACTTCCGCTTTTCTCCCAGACTTAGGGGATTTTATATTTTTGCAAGGCCTCTGCCTTCTTCTCCTTTTCGCTTTTGTGAGCTCTTCGAATTTGATCCTTCATCGCGCGTGTATCAACGTTGCCCTTCCTAAGCCTTTATCTCCTTTTGAATCCTTGAAGGATTCTTTCGACTCCTGCACTCCTTGCAAAGTCTTCCCACACACTCACTGGTGCTTTTTCTCCTGAGCTTCTTCAAACACTCAGACCCCTTGAGGGATTTTATCTCTCTTCTCCCGCAGATGGAGAATAAAATGCCTTCCGACCTATCTTTCACTCCAGCAACCTCTTGCTGAGTCTTTCTGGGTATTCATCAACCCAGTGAAGATCCTTTAATGGACTTTTCTTTCAGCTCCAAAACTCAAAGAGTTCCCTTCTTCTCCTATGCCTATCTGCACACTGACTCAAATGCCCACTTGGCAGAGTTCTTCCTCCACAGAACATTCAACAGTTCTGCCCTCTGTGCACCTATGCACCTATTTAATGCCCACCTGGCAGAGCTTCACAGAACTTACAGCAAAGTTCTGTCTGCAACTGTGTTTCTCATACACAGCCTTGCCTTCTGAGGTGTTCAGCGACCTCAAAGGTATTTTCTTTAGAGTTGTTGATCTCCAGCTCCTGTGCCGTAGCACATCTTTTTCTGACTCCGCAGAGTTCAGAAGTGCTTCAATGCACCAGTATTCAGAGTCCGCAGCACTCTGTCATGCCCTCCTGGCATGAAACCTCAGAGACCCTCAACTGAAAATCAAATAGACTCCCTACAAACATACAACCACAACATACATTTACAGAATAATAGAACACTCAATAGACATTCGCATAATACAGAACTCATGCAGGAAAAACTGTTGTTTTGTATTAAAAAAGGCAAAAATGCCTATATTTTACAATGGCATTCCTGAGCACAGCCTGTAACAAGGTCTTGACTCTTCTCTTCTCATCTAACTCAACTCTCCTTTTTTTTTTCCAAAATGAGATCTCCCCATCTCTTTTACCTGAGGGGCTCTTTGAGCGATTCCCTCCAGAATTTACCTACCCTATTAAATTACATTAAAGGGATGTCTAGTCCGCTATCCGGATCTAGATCTCAGCCTTAAAAACCTAACGACTTCACAAAGGCACAGCTCTATGGCTCAACAACCTAAACACATTAAATTACATTCAATTCAAATTCAAAATGAGGCTGCGCCTCTCTTCAGCCTTTGAATGCGTGCGCGCTGACGTGGTTGGCTGGCTGATGTGGAGAGATGCTCCTGCATCATGAATATTGTCACCATTAATGCAACTATGGTAGGTGGGCACTAGAGCCTACTTTTAATTATTTTAATGTTTCCCAGACCATACCCAAGCTAGGCATGCCATAGTTATGTTTTAGAAATTCATTGTAAAATAAATGTTTTGTATTGAATTGATGACTAGATTTAGGTAGGATTTGTCAAGGGGTTAAATAATATAGTGTGGGATATGATAGAGATCAATGGCTGAGATGACACATACAAAAAATGGTGCTAATTCTAATGAAAGAATTTAAAGCAAGGCTTTGCGTTTGGGATTTTGGAAAATATCTTATCATTTGAACACATAAGGTTGGTGAGATACATGAGTTTTATATTGAATCTTGTATTAGTCAAAGTTGTAGAGCTTGAGAAGGATGATTGCAAGGTAAACATGATTCAAGGAATGTAGGCTAAAGGATACATAGATATTGAAACAACATTCAACATTTGAAGAGGGTTGAAGGTGTCATTTTTCATATGACAATATTGGAGCATAAGGAAAATTCCACCATGCACAATACTAGTAGCAAATAGGGGCATGATGGGCCATGGGATCGGAAACAACAAGTCAAAGGGGGAGAAGGCCCAAATTCTCATCGTGAGGGACACATTTTTCCTAGAATACATGCTTTAACAGTAGGGTAATATCGGTAAGGAGGATCATATTAAAGGATATGTGGAGCAAGTTCAACTGGTTAATCATTATATCCACATCCCTATCTTATTCCATAAGTTTTCTCCCAACAAATTCTCAAACATAAGTGAGCGTTGGACCAATATTTTGTAACT
>JASDQU011509147.1:1140-20942 GCA_032191745.1 Picea mariana
TTATGGTACAGGTTGATTACAGGTTATTTGGTACAGGTTGGTGCATGGTTGATGCACTTGTTTATGGTATAGGTTGATTACAAGTTGAGGTACAGGTTGATGCATGGTCAATGCATGGTTCAAATTTATTGGTATAGGTTTACAGTGGTATATCTCACAGTGACAGGTTGACAGTAGTTCCATCATTCTACGTCTACTTTAGGGTGGCAGGACGGGGCAAGGACAGGTGGTTATAGCCACCTTGCAATTGTAGCCGAAGAACATAGGGGGTTGTAGCCTCCTTCTGGTTGTAACCAAAGAATTGGGGAGTTGGAGCTTCCCTCGGGTTGTAGCCTGAGAAACTAGGAGGTTGGAGCCTCCTTCCAGTTTCAGCTGGAAAACAAAGGAAGTTGGTGCTTCCAATGAATGTAATTCTTCAAGACATATAAGAAAAAACATTATGTGGTTTTCTCCCGATCTGGGTTTCCATGTAAAACATTGGTGTACTGTGTATGTGTATGTTTGTTCATTTGTTCATTGCTTATTTACTCTTGAGTTATTGGATGATAATGCTTCATTGATATAACACTTGGATTATATGGTTAAAAAGGATTAAATTGCTCTATTACTAATTCACCCCCCCTCTCAGTAATCCAACAGATGAGACAATGACAATGACAGAGATAGAGTGATAGAGACAGTAGCAGAGACACAGTGGTAGTGACCATGGAAGAGTTTGTGATAGTGATAGTTGGTCTACACTTATATTTCAGGGTGGCAGGATGGGGCAAGGATAGGTGGTTGTAGCCACCTTCTGGTTGGAGCTGGAGAACTCAAGGGGTTGTAGCCTCCTTCTGGTTGGAGCCAAACAATTCAAGAAGTTGTAGCTTCCTTCGGGTTGCATCCTGAGAATAGGGGGTTGGAGCCTCCTTCCAGTTGTAGCTTTAGAATCAGGAAGTTGGCGCTTCCAATGAATGTATTCTTTTGATATATAAGTAAAACATTATGTGGTTTTCTCCCATTTGGGTTTCCACGTAAATTCTGGTGCATTGTGTATCTATTGTGATGTGATGTTGTTTATGATTATACTTATGATTATATATTGAATGTTAATGATAAACTATTGAATATTGTTGAAGAATATATTGTGGTTAAAAGTACTAAAATTGATCATTACTGATTCACCCCCCCTCTCAGTAATCCAACAATTGGAATCATATTAAGTCCTTCAAGAAGCAGTCTAACCACTGGAAGGAGATCACGGATTACACTAATATTGGGGTACCATGGTTTGATGGCGAGAACTATGCCTTCCAGAGCATAAGAATGAAGACATATAATACAAGCACAAGGATTCAATGTTTGGCAATCAGTAGTAGATGGATACAAGCACCAACCACTCCCTTGACAGATAGATATGGAAAGAAACTTGAATAAAATTATTTTAGGGCTATAAACACTATCGAGAATGGTTTGAATCTATCAACAAATACCAAGACTATACATTGTGATTCCGCAAAAGAAATGTGGGACAAACTGAAGACTATCTACGAAGGAGATAAAAAAGTTAAGGAAGCTAAACTTCAGATTTTTAGAGCCAAGTTCAAACAATTAAAGATGAATGAAGATGAAACCATAGTAGCCTACCTTCTACGAGTCGATGAAACAGTAAACAATATCAAAGGTTTGGGAGACAAGATAAAGGAACAGGTTGAGTTCTTGAGTGTTCTTCTTGTATTCTTCAAAAGAATTTTCTTATATGATCATGGAGTATTTACATCCATGTATATGAATGTTAGATATTTTGTAATGAAGGACATCTTTAATGAATAAAAACTCCACAAAGAACTACTTTGGGGTTGATTTCAATTGTATCTTGTAACTTTCAGTTTTGAGTATAAGGTATTTGAAATTGACCTATCAAATTCTTTTTTTGAACTTGATAATAATACTCTTTTAAAATTCTTTGAGATGATCAAATATTTCTCTCATATTTCTCGTGAAGAAGATATGGATATATTTTTACGTGACTAAGAAGGTTGTATATTTGATGCTAAGCTCAAAGATATTCTGATATTGAAACCCTCCTTCAATATTTTTATGGTTAAAAGGCTTCTTGGTGCACATAAAGATTATAGCACGTTACTGAAGAACCATATCATTTCATAATTCCAAGCAATACAGATCTAGGGTTTGTTGTATAACATTCTCCTTATTCCAAGATATCACAGATATATATTTCATCCAAAGAGGAGTACCACCTCTATAAAAACACGGGGGGATTCATATATTCGTGAGGTTGTCAAAAATACTCTAACAATTTTACTTGAATGTGTAGGCGCAAATATGTCGAGGTTATCATGCGCTCTACGGTGAGCACATGTCCCCGAGTAGGAGCTTGATGTTACCCCCCCCCAAAAAAAAGTCTAGCGATAACTAAGGAGATCATGTCTTGAGGCCCATAGGTAGCAGACATGGAGTGTCGAGAGCCATATTGACTAGAAGAGCCCCCACATGGCCCCTCCTATCTTGAAATGTGCCATTATTTATCACCAGTAGCAAAGCAACATCCATCACATTGACCTGGCCCTAGAGGACAACAGGTCTTGCTTCATGAGGTAATAAGTCTAGTTTCATGGTAAGTGCCACTTTAATAATTGAAGCATTTGAATATGTTGCAGAGAATCATTTTTTGATTACATAACATTTGCTAGGAAATTATATTTTTTGCCTTATTTAACCTTGGTGGGTGTCATTACATCCTAGTAAGTTGGTCACCCTCGGAAATGGCGTGTTGTTGAGGGGTTCCTTGAAAATTCATTGTACCATTCTCGATCATAATTATCACTTTCCATACTTCTTCCATTTTGTTTCCTCATCTTTTGGGTCTTCGGGTATACTAACCCAAGAAGGGATTGTACCTCATTTCATGGGAAGAAGGGGCTAAAGGCCTAGAGGGAAATTTAGTTGATAAAAGATAAAATCCAATCATAAACTTTCCAGATGCTCGACCAGGGATCCTAAGAACAATGAAATGCTTCTCGAAAAAAATGAGGGACCCATAAATAAATAACTACTTAATCAATCAAGAAAAACCAAGGTAGAGCATATGTGGGCCATGAATTTCCTTTTTAGTTCCCCTTATTGTCTTCAACTTGGAATGCTTGAACCAAGGTAGAGCGTATGTGAGTTGTGTATTTTCCTTTTTAGTGCCCCTTATTGTCTTCAACTTGGAACACTCTAATTAATTAATGGCAAATGATTGGGCTTGGAAAAATGTTGCATCGCAGACGAAGGGCAACACACCCTCTACAAAGGCACCCATAAATGAGACAATAAGAACCCTTGTATGTCATGAACCCCATGACCATAAGTATTACCTCACTCCACCTCATGCTTACACATAACTTAGATAGGTTTCCTTTGGGAAACACCTTTGACTTGGGGATTGAATGAGCCAATAGGATGCCTTGACACCCCTCCCACATCTAAATTTGACAAATTGTATAAGGTCTTTGAGCATTTGTTTAGTTTGAAAAGGGGGCTTTGATGCACATGTTTGGGTGGTTCCATTATTATATATGGCTTACTTGGAATAATTCTTGTGACTTATGGAACCATGTTTGTCTTTGTAGAACCTTTCCCAGTGGACAGGTATTCATGAACAGATGATTGTTTCCAGACCTTCATGTGGGGTTTGGAGCCTAAGGATGGATGCGTAAACCCCACGTTTGGAGCAAGCTTGTGATCACCATTTGTACATTGAATAAGGGGAGCATTGCCTTTTGTAACACCCTGTTTCCCTGAGTTGTAAATATAACTATATTGGCCAATGAATTATGGCAAACTCAAAGGTGTGAATGTTTGATTTGATGGACCTTTGTATTAAAGGTCGATGAATGTAAATTCTGTTATTTTAATAGAAAATGAATATGTGTTGCAGGATTGTTGGAAAGGGGATGTGCTAAGAGAGACCATGAATGCTAGGAAAGAGATGGTGGAGGGGACCATGAATGGTTGCATTAACCTCCACCGAACTAGTACCTTGTTGGATTTAAGTGCTCAGGATCAGAACAACCCTCTGACCCGGGATTGAATTACACTCGGGCTGGTAGGTGGGAATACCTCCTCAGAAGTTAATGAGGGGATGGGGCCCCTTCTCGACCGTTTGATCACCTAGTGAGGAGTTAAGGTTGTGAGTCGTTAATCTGGGGAGTCTCTTGGGGCCCCTTCTCGACCGTTTGATCGCCTAGTGGAAGGTTTCGTGTATGGTACTTCGATACCAATTTGTAACACACCCATGGTGGGTCATCGAAATTTTTGTTTTCCTTAACTATCTCAAATCCTCCATTCGGGATCTTTATCACCTTCTGCTCGTCTAGAGCGTTCCAACCATGGTCTCCATGCTAAAAACCGAGCTCAGAACTGGAAAGTAGACCTCTCCAAAGTTCCTCGGGTGTTCATTGGTTGGGGTTACGCAGATTTCACGTGGATCCAACTCAATAAGCTCCATCTCAAGTCCTTCAATTGCTTAGTGGAAGGTTTTGTGTATGGTACTTCGCCAAAGTTCCACTTCGAGAGAATGGAGATGCTATAGCATCAAACTCCTCGAACGTCGAAGTTACGCAGTGAAGAAGAGTCGTAGATGAATCAAGAACCTAACAAAGGATATGAATGTGAGTCGTTCATTAGGAGGGAGACCTATCTCAGTCGTCGGATCGACTCAAAGATCCACTGGAGCTAATGAATCAAACAGCAACCGCTTAATTAGAATGATGGTTGGGAATCATTGTGGAGCAGAAAAGTTAAATTAGCATACATGCTAGGTCACGGCCCGCAATCAACCAATGTCATTGATCTTGTTGGGGTGGAGGATCAATGACCATGATTAGATAGAGTCGGGCGAGCATTTTCCAGATTGCGGAGATTGAGCTCTCTAGTAAAGAGTGAGCATGTTGGGGCCCCGCAATCACTGTGAACCGTTGATCTGTGAACGAATCAGTATTGGCTGGATCTCGACCATGAGATCTGAGGGATGTTGAAAGATGATTAGGCCGGAGCGACGAGGTGCAGTGATGTTGTCCATGGTGATGTGGATTTAATTTTGACGAGCCACGAGGCACCTGTATTCATGCGCATCACCTACCCCATAGAGCCTTTGGAAAGTGACATGTGTCATCCTAGGTGAGGGAACATGTCTCCCCTGACCCATCTATGTGTCAACCCCTAGTACGTGCCCACCAACCCAATGTGGTTGGTGAAGGGACTGGAACTCTGAGAGTCGAGGACTTCGGGACCCCGAAGGATTTGGGGTGTAGTATCGTAGAGAGTCCAGAGGGACCTGAAGTGTTGAAGTGTCAGGGTAGATCCTAGTTGTTAGCGTAGGGAGGCATGTGGCAGTATATTGTTAACTCTGGAGGAGAGCCACTTCGAAGTATTTGAAGTGTCGAGATTCGAAAACTCCTGAATCCCAAAGTAACGAAGAACATCTCGACCATTGGATCCACATGAACACATGGCGGAGATCCATGTGCTTCAGAGGGAAGCAAGGGTGGAGTGTGCAGAACTCCTGAAGCCTGAATTCTCGAAGTGACTAGGACTGTAGATCTGGGGATCCTTCGGGTCTTATCTTAACCATCGGATCTACGACGTAGTCATCTCGGCATTGACCACTTCCGGAGGATAGGGGTGTTGTGACACCAAAACTCTCGAAGGCTGAAGCGTCAAAGTTCATCATGACCGTTTAATAGAGGAGGACGCGTGTCAGAATATCCGACACTCTGGAAGGATTTCCCTCTAGAGGTTTGCACGTGTGAAGACTCGAGAACCTGTCGAAGCCCATAGTCTCGAACTGGATCAGGGTCGTCAAATTCTCTGAGGACACGCGACGTCGAATTGTGAACTTTGGAGATTTGCCACTCCGGAGGATTCACGCGGTGGTTGTCTTGGCACCTATTGTCTTGGTGTCTGGTCATAGCCCGCGGTCATATGCGAGTGTAGATGGAGGGAAGGGGCTAGGCCTGGATTTCAATCTGAAGGTCGAACACCAAATTCTCCGCTAGCCTGTGAGTTAGCCGAGGATCAAGCCTAGTCATTGGATTGGTTGGGGAATGGATCTCCACCATAGATTTTGGAATGTTGGAAGCTATGGGACATCAGAGGACTAAGGATGGAGCTTATTGAGTTGGATCCACATGAAAGTCGTGTGCCCCCAACCAATGAACACCCGAGGAACTTGGGAGAGGTCTATTTTCCAGTTCTGAGCTCAATTTTGAGCATGGAGATTGTGGTTGGAACGCTTTGGAAGAGCATAAGGTGATAAAGACCCCGAATGGAGGATTTGAGATAGTTAAGGAGAACAAAATTTCGACGACCCACCATGGGTGTGTTACAAATTGGTATCAGAGCATGGTTACAACACTTGGCCTACTTGGGCTCATGGATGAATCACTTAAAAACCATGTTTAAAGAACTCTTAAGGGTGACACCCTACCTTACCTATTTCCTAAAGATTTTGGTTAAAACTTGTATTGAAGAAACGAATGAAAATTTTCTACTGTGTGTGTGAATTTAAGAAATATGAATTGTGTGTTGTTCATGAACTAATATACTGTTAGCTAACATCAATTGTTTTGTCATCACTCAAGCAATCAATAAATCACAGGAAGCTACAAGCATAAAGGATGATGATGTGCCATGAAGTGGGGGATGCCTCCCACAATAGAGACAAATAATCTGACGAGAGGAGTGCGGTGGAGACCCCTCCAGGTTTGTCTAAAACTGTAAGGAGCCTCATGACCGAATTACAGAGTTGCAAGGCCGACAACGAGAGATTGATAAAGGAGCAAGAAAAACAAACATAAATTAATGCAGCCTTGTTGCAGAGCTTATCTGACATACATAAGCAGTTGCAACATGGACTCGTAACCATTCATGTGGACCGATCACATATGAGGAGAAGTCAAAGTCCACCTGAGATACGAAAACGTGGTCCCATAAGTGGCCACACTAAGAGGAGTACCTCAAGGAAGGACCAACCTGGAGGCAGGGGACACTCATCGGAAGAGTCCTCTGGAGAGGAAACTGGCAATTCTGAGGGATCTTCTAGTGGAAAAACTAGATCACATTTTCAAAGGAAAGGAAATAAGTGAAAGCATTCCAAAATTCACAATCCTAAAGAATTCAAGAAAGCCAAACCACCCTCTTTCGATGGAGAGATTGAAAAAGGGGAAGAGGCCGAAGACTAGCTGCTTGGTTTAAAGAAGTATTTCAAAGTTCATGACTACTCTAAAAACTCAAAGGCTTGAATAGCCATATTCAACCTGGAAGGAAAGGCTTCCATTTGGTGGGAATACCTTAGGAATGTGAAAGGAATCCATGAGAAGGACTTGTCATGGAAACAGTTTAAGAAACACTTCAAGAAGAAGAGTAGTTTGGGACTCAAGAAGAAGGGGTTTAAATCCTCAAGATCTAAGAACTATAGGAAGGGTTCTAGGATGAGACTTCCTACTAGAAGTGTGTATCAATAGAATTTTCCCTCCTAGAGAGGAAATAAACCTTTTGGATCAACCCTAGGAAAGACTGATAACCCAAAGAGATAACCCTTGAAATGTTGGGGTTGCGGAGAAGAATATTTGATGAGGGATTTCCCACACAGACAACATAACAGTAGGAGAGTCTACAACATCCAAGAAGCTACCACAGTCAATGATTTGGCTAGGAGCATGCCATGGATTTATGCAGCCATGGATAATAAACAAGCCAACCACCAAGCTTCAATGGTGGAGATGGAAGGTATGATTGCCAACCATTTGATTTCTCTTTTAATTGACCTTGGTTCTAATTTGAGTTATGTAGCCCCTCAGACTGTTGATAAGTGTAAACTACAACTATTTAGACATGTTAAGCCATGGTTGGTACAACTAGCCACCGGAACAAAAATAAAAGTAGCAGAGGTCATATCATCTTGTCGATTCATTATGGATGGATTGCCCACCCAAGCAACCCTTAACATACTTCCCCTAGGATATTATGACCTGTTGATTGGTATGGATTGGTTAGCCACCCATAAAACCAGGTTGGATTGTTACCATAAGACCTTAGAGTGTGAAAATGAAGAAGGGAGAAATATAAGCCTCCAAGGGATTGAAAATTTTGTCTTGGTGAGACAAATATCATCCCTTCAAATGAAAAAAAATATATTTCAGAAAGGGATGTTCCCTATATGCAATACATGTGTTAGAATCTGTTGAGGATGGAAAACCAAACCTAGAGTACCACCCCATATTAAGAGAATATAAATATGTGTTCCCAGAAGAGGTACCGTATCTACCTCCGAGAAGAGACATTGACTTCTTGATAGAACTTGCACCAGGAGCAGTGCCAGTATCTAGAATGTCCTATAGGATGAGTACACCAGAGCTAGTTGAACTCAAGCTATAGCTAAAGGAAATGATGAACAAAGGCTACATCTGGCCCAATGTGTCTCCGTGGGGAGCACCAGCCTTATTTGTGAAAAATAAGGATGGCACACTCCGACTGTGCATAGACTATAGACAACTCAATAAGACAACCATAAAGAATAAGTATCCCTTACCAAGAATCGATGACTTGTTCGACCATTTAGGGGGTGCTTCCATTTTCTCAAAGATTGACTTAAGGTCTGGATACCATCAAGTCCGAATCAAGGATGAAGACATCCACAAAACAACCTTCGGGACGAGGTATTGTCACTATGAAGTTGTGGTGGTGCCATTTGGATTAACCAATGCCCCCGCCACTTTTATGTGCTTGATGAATAATGTACTCAACAAATTTATAGATAGATTTATATTGGCTTTCATTTTTGATATCCTAATCTACTCAAAGAATAGGGAGGAGCATGAAGAAAATCTTATACTTGTACTTCAAGTACTAAGAGAGCATCAACTCTACGCTAAGTTTAGCAAGTGTGACTTTTTCCAGAAGCAAGTCCATTACTTAGGCCATGTGATTTCTAAAGAAGGAGTGGCAGTAGACCCTGACAATATCGGGTCTATTATTGAATGGCCTACCCCAAAGGATGTATCTGATATCGGATCCTTTATGGGCTTAGCAGGATACTATAGAAGATTTTATAAAAGTATTTTCCAAGATTCGTCATCCAATCACTGCCCTTCAGAAAAAGGGGGTTAAGCTCACTGGGACATCAAAATGCGAAGAAAGATTTCATAAGCTGAAATACCTTCTAACCCATGCACCCATGATGAAGATTGCAGACCCTGATAATGTCTTCCTTGTGTGTACAGATCCATGCAAGGAAGGACTCGGAGGAGTCCTTATGCAAGAAGGACGTGTAATTTGCTACGAATCCAAAAAATTGAATGAGCATGAAATCAATCATGTGACCCATAATCTAGAATTGGATGCCATATTGTATGCTTTAAAAATGTGGAGGCATTACCTCCTAGGTAGGATATTTGTACTTATGACCGACCATTGTGGGTTGAGGCACCTTTTTGATCAACCAAAACTCAATGCCAGGCAAGTTAGGTGGATGGCTCTCCTTAGTGAGTTTGATTTCGAAATCAAACACATCAAAGGAAAGGAAAACAGGGTGGCTAATGCCCTTAGCAGAAGTGTGAAAATGATTCACCTGCCAGCAGTAAGCACCTATGAAACAAATGTCAGGGAAAGAGTCAAGAATGCACAAGAAACAGATGCATTCTTCAAGACCGTGACCTCATATCCAAGGCAAGCTCCTACAGGGCTAAAGTATGAAGGCTATCAGATGCTCGATAAAGGCCTGCTGACTTACAGAAACAGATTGTATATCCCAAGTTGCGACAACTTGAAGAGGTTCATAATGGACGAACTGCACAAGAGACCATATATTGATCATCCAGGTTATCAGAAAATGATCACGGCCACTAGGAAACAATTATATTGGCCTGGATTGAAAAATCACATAGTTGACTATCTAGCTAAGTGTCTAGAATGCCGACAAGTTAAGGCAGAACACCAGCACCCAACAGGGTTGGTACAACCTCTACTAATTCCAGAATGGAAATGGGAAACCATCTCCATGGATTTCATCACCGTATTGCCAAAATCAGCCAAGCAGAATGATGCCATCGGGGTAGTGGTGGAAAAATTGAGCAAGTATGCTCACTTCGTCCCTGTCAAGTCGACTTGTAAGTCAATAGGTATTGCCAACATATTCATGAAGGAGATATTCAGACTACATGGCATGCCTAGGGAGATTATATTTGACAGAGACACACAATTTACTTCAATCTCTTGGAAATCTTTAATGGCTAGTTGTGAGACTAAATTGTTGTTTAACACAACCTATCACCTTCAAACTAATGGACAGACAGAAAGAGTAAACCGAATATTAGAAGACATGTTAAGGATGCATGTAATGCATCAGCCTAAGAACTGGGAAGACTACCTGCCATTGGTATAATTTGCTTACAACAACGGTTATCAAGAGTCACTAAATATGAGCCCTTTTGAAGCCCTCTATGGTAGACAATGCAAGATTCCAATCAGCTGGAGTAATCCAGTGGATAGAATTACAATCTGACCGAACATGCTGAAAGAAATGGAGCAGCAAGTGATTCAGATAAAACAAAACCTAAAAATTTCTCAGGATAGACAGAAGAGCTACGCCGATCGAAAGAGAACCCTCAGAGAATTCAAGGCAAGAGACCATGTCTATCTCAAAGTTAGACCCAGGAAGAGTTCCCTGAGAATGGGAGCTTGTGCCAAGATGGCACCTTGGTATTGTGGACCCTTTGAATTCTTAGATAGAGTGGGACCTATATCCTATAGGCTAGCACACCCTCCCACTATAAAGGCACATAATGTTTTCCATGTTTCATTATTGAAGAAATATGTACATGATTCTAATCATATAATTGACTGGCCTGTGATCCAGGTGGAACCAGAGGGAGAATTCTTGCTAGAACCTCAATTTATACTAGACAGGAAAGAAACCTCACTCAGAAACTGAACCATTGCACAGGTCAAGGTGCAATGGAAACACTTTGGCCCAGATAAGGCTACGTGGGAAATGGAGGATGCCATGAGATAGGCATATTTGGTTTTATTTACTCCTCTATATACATAGCACATTGGCAAGTTGAACATCGAGGACGATGTTCCTTTAAGGGGGAGGGAATTGTAACATCCTATTTCCCCGAGTTGTAAATATAACTATATTGGCCAATGAACTGTGGCAAACTCAAAGGTGTGAATGTTTGATTTGATGGACCTTTGTATGAAAGGTCGATGCATGTAAATTATGTTATTTTAATTGAAAATGAATACGTGTTGCAGGATTGTTGGAAAGGGGATGTGCTAAGAGATACCACGAATGCTAGGAAAGAGATGGTGGAGGGGACCAGGAATGGTTGCGCTAAATTCCACTGAACCAATACCTTGCTGGATTTAAGTGCCCAGAATCAGAACAACCCTCTGACCTAGGAATGAATTACAGTTAGGCTGGTAGGTGTGAAGACCTCCTCGGGAGTTAATGAGGGGATGGGGCAGACCGCAAATCTATAAGGCTTCCAGACCTGACCACGGAATGGGAGTTCGAGCCACACGCAATCTTGCTAGAAAAGGCAAGAAAGGAAAGCATGGGGGTCAGGGGAGGGGATTTGCAAAGAGTGCAGAGACGAGAGACTGAGCTCTCAAGTTCGAGGAAGAACTATAAAAAGAATGTGTTCTGATCGCAGGAAATAGAGACTGACTCGGGAGAAGGAGAGTAACCTTCATCCCTATCTATGACTGAGTCGGGAGAAGGAGAGTAATCTTCGTCCCTATCTATTTATGTGTCAGGAGAAGGAGAGTAACCTTCGTCCCTAACTTTCATTGAGCCATAAGAAAAGATTCAATCTCAAAGCATCGTGGTCTAGCTCAGGGGTGGCCAATGGTAAATCCGTTAGGAGTGACTGAGCCTATGGTTGGGTGGAAACGGGCACCTCTTTCAGCAGTCGCATCACATCTTCTAGTTCTGATAAGTGTTTTCATGCTTTGTGCTTTGAAATGGAATCATGAATGAATGCATGTATGTATACATTTAAGATTGGCCTGTATTGACTGATCGAGTAATGCGTATGTATTTATCTCCTTGAGTACTTATGCTTCTGCTTGATTTTTCGTATGCTCCAGTTTAACCCTTGAAGGTGTTTTCTCCATGGAGTTACCTCACCGTTCCAAAGTCGGAGCAAGCCTCTTGGCACTAATACCATCTCGGTAATTCCACGAGATTACCCCGCCCTGCTTCAAAACTTAAATTTCTGCGAGCTAGGAAGGCGCTTCCTTCAAACCAGTAGCCTAAGAGACCTTAGGCTCACACCCATGACCTTAACCAAATCTCGGTTAAGAGTAGAGCTTATAGCCCAAGATTCATCAGAGGGTTCATATGACCAGGGTCTAGGAACCTTGCGCCAAGTCCGAAAAGAGCTAACTCTTGATGGCTTCGGAGCTTAAAGCCCTGGGATGTCATACTTCATAACTGTCAAAAATACCCAAATGTCAGAGTCGCGAAAGGTTGTGAGTCATTGATCTGTGGAGTCTGTTGGGGCCCCTTCTCGACCGTTCGATCGCCTAGTGGAAGGTTTCGCGTATGGTACTACGGTGAAGTTCCACTTCGGAAAAAATGGAGATACTATAGCATCAAACTCCCCGAACATCGAAGTTATGAAGTGAAGAAGAGCCATAGATGAATCAAGAACCTGACAGAGGAGATGAATGCGAGCCTCTCATCGGGATGAAGACCTATCTCAGTCGTCAGACCGACTCAAAGATACATTGGAGTTAACATATCAAACACAAACCGCTCGATTAGATCGATGGTTGGGAATCATTGCAGAGTGCGAAGGTGAAATTAGCAGACGTGCTAGCTCACGGCCCGCAATCAACCAATGTCATTGATCCTGTTGGGGTGGAGGATCAACGACCACGATTAGACAGAGTTGGGAGAGCACATTCCAGATTGCAGAGATTGAGCTCTCCGGTAAAGAGCGAGCATGTTGGGGCCCCACAATCACTGTGAACCGTTGATATGTGAACAAATCGGTATTGGTTGGATATCGACTGTGAGATCTGAGGGATTTTGAAAGTCGATTAGGCTGGAGCGACGAGGCACAGTGACGCCATCCACATTGACATGGATTTAATATTGACAAGCTAGGCACCACCTGGATTCATGCGCATCACCTACCCCATAGAGCCTTTAGAACGTGACACGTGTCATCCCGAGTGAGATCACGTGTCGGCCCTGACCCATCTACGTGTCAGCCCCTGGTACGTGCCCACCTAGCCAACATGGTTTGTGAAGGGACTGGAACTCCGAGAGTCTGGGACTTCGGGACCCTACAGGATTTGGGGTGTAGTATCGAAGAGAGTCGAAAGGGACCCGAAGTGTCGAAGTGTCATAGTAGATCCTAGCCATTTTCGCAGGGAGGCACATGGAAGTAGATTGTTAACTCTGGAGAAGGGCCACTCTGGAGGATTTGAAGTGTCGAGCTTCGAAAACTCCCGAAGCCCAAAGTAGCAAAGAAGATCTGGACCATTGGATCCACAGGAGCATGTGACGGAGATCCGTGTGCTTCGGAGGAAAGCAAGGGTGGAGTGTGCAGAACTCTAGAAGCCCAAATTCACAAAGTGACTAGGATTGTAGATCTCAGGATCCTTGGGTCCTATCCTAGCCGTCGGACCTACGACGTAGTCATCCCGACGTTGATCGCTTTAGGAGGATAGGGGTGTTGTGACACCAAAACTCCCGAAGGCCGAAGCGTTGGACTTCATCGTGACCATTTAATAGAGGAGGACGCATGTCAGAATATCTGATACTTCGGAGGTTTACGTGTGTGAAGACTTGAGAACTTGTCGAAGCCCGGAGTCCCGAAGTGGATCAGGGTCGTCAAATTCTCTGAGGACACGCAGCGTCGGATTGTGAACTTCGAAGATTTGCAACTCTGGAGGATTCATGTGGTTGTTGTCTTGGCGCCTGTTGTCTTGGTGGCTGGTCATAGCCCGCGGTCATATGCGAGTGTAGATGGAGGGAAGGGATAGGCCTGAATATCAATCCGAAGGCCGAACACCGAATTCCCTGCTAGACTGTGAGTTAGCTGAGGATCAAGGCGAGTCATTGGATTGGTTGGGGAATGGATCTCCACCATAGATTTTGGAATGTTGGAAGCTCCAGGACATCAAAGGACTCATGATGGAGCTTATTGATTTGGATCCATGTGAAATTCGTGTGCCTCTGATCAATGAACACCCGAGGAACTTGGGAGAGGTCTATCTACCAGTTATGAGCTTGGTTTTGAGCCTAGAGATCGTGGTTGGAATGCTCTGGACGAGCAAAAGGTGATAAAGACCCCAAATGGAGGATTTGAGATAGTTAAGGAAAACGAAATTTCGACGACCCATCATGGGTGTGTTACACCTTTGGAGGGCACTTTGGTAGGGCTAGGAGACAAGCTCCCACCTCTTTGCACTAGGGTGTGGCCTTTGGAGGCTTATAATGTCACCTTCCTAGCTTTGACGTCACCTGTAATATCCCAAATTCGCAAATCTGCATATTAACTCTCTACTAACCTTGTATGTCATAGATATGATACTCTTTGGGTGGTTGAATGGGTTATTTAGGTTTCTGAATGCGTTTGATAATTTGAATTTAACATGCGTGGTGATTTTGCATGTGGTTTCAGGTGGAACAACTTGTTTAAGATATATTGAATAGTCAAGCAATTACAATAATGACATGCATGTACAAAACTTCACACATAGACTACATGCATGTAAAAATAACCAAACCAATCTTTAGTTAGACCTTCAAATGACTAGATCTATACTGGAATACTAGTAAAATCATGGAACAATACCTAAAACTAACATGCATCACTAGATAATTGACATGCAAGCCCGATCTGTGAAATGCGTGGGTTTTCTGTTGCATGTAGTGTTGGATCTATTGTTGGACGATGAATCTAATGCATGCACGAGCAAGACTCCTCCAAATATGATGAGTTTTTTCCCAATGAAGACGCCTTCTTCCCTATAAGACTTGCCTTGGATGGATTTGTTGCTGCTAGGCTCCTAGATCTATCCATCACTATCGGAAGTAATATGTCCAACTGTTGGGAATGCCCTCACACTGGCTAACACTGAAAGAGTCGCCCAAGTAGATTCCACTATCAAAATCTGATCGAACCTATCTCGAATGGAGCATCATGCCTCCCTCTCCAATGGGTCGGAAGGAATCTGGCTCACTAGCCCTCTAGATGAGTAGATACGAGAATCCGTGATCTCTCTTATGTATGTCAAACACTCTGCAAACTCCACTAATTGAATGTGACACCATGATGGCTAGAAGGCTTGGAAAAATCTATTGGATGGCTCAAATTAAGTGCCTTCCCCTGATCTCAAAAGGGTTATGAGGGTTTAGTTTCGCTAGGCCTCCTCGGGAAGAGAGCCCACTATACTTTTGATGTCTCCTCTAATACTCACGCTGGAATCTGACTGCTGGAGATGGATCTTTGATCTCCACACTCAATCTGAATAAATCCTACCAAAATGTGTTGATGAACCGACTGACTATACGTTGTGGCAACCAGTGAAGTTTGAAGATCTCTCTAAAGAAAAATTATGCCACTTGCACTACGTTGTAGTCTATAGTAATCGTAAAAAAGTGCATAGATTTGGTCAATTTGTCGACCACTACAAATATGCAGTCCTTACCCTGAGCCTTAGGTAGGCCTGTAATGAAGTCTATGGATATACTTTCCCATTTCTTCTCCAGAATAGGGAGTCACTGAAGCAACCCCGCTGGGAGTGTCTGCTCTGAATTGTTTTGCTGAAAAGTCACACACTCGCTGATATGTCTCATCACATCCTTCTTGAGACCCTTTCAAGAGAATCTTTCCTTGACTTGCTTATATGTCTTGAAAAAGCCCTGATGGCCTACTAAAGGTGAGTCATGTACTATCGTCATCGCGACCTTCCTATATATCAGCCTGCGGAAATCCTGCTGACTGGATATAGTACAGCATGCGAAAATTAGGGATTTTCGCACTGTGTAAAGGAAGCTGCCTGCAGCGGCCTTCCAAAAATACATCTTGCAAGGGTGGAAAGAGGTTGCTTTTGTCAGGCAAAAGATTATATTGGGAGCCTGAACACATGTTTATGTAACCATCATCAGGGTGACCAAAATAATGTGTAACATAATGCCCACCAAAGTATGAGACTGGAACTCGAGATAGTCGAAATACTTTGTAAAATAAGTGTGTATGTGTTAGGAACTAGGGGCGCACCAATCAGGAACCTGCAAACAATCAAGCGTCTGTACAATATCATATCATGTCTGAAGTAGGCATTCCCATGTCCAGACTGTAAATGATTGAAATCATAAATGTAGGTCATGGCCACCAATTATACAACATGGATCCATGTCAACAATATTTGGCATAGCCACTGGGAATACACTGTGGATCCATCCATGAAAAACTCAAGTATGAACATAGCCATGAGACATACAAAGTGGATCTATGTGTCAAAACAAATCACAGATACTCCTCTGCAACCTGGACCAAAAATGATGAGGTCCAGGGTCTTCAATCCATCGTCCGTTAGTACGATTCTAGTCACGTGATTACAGATGTTGAAGTCGAACGTGAATAGAAACCACTTGATTACCAGTCATTACTAAAAATTGTTAACAAGTGCGAGGGAAATCACCATTGATGTCAATGACTCCCAAGGTACCCTAGTACAATCCAACAAGTGTGAATGAATGAGTTGAAGTCGAACACTTGATAGAATCTTTCGATCAGGGATCAATGATGTGGATCCACTATTGAAATCAAAGAACCTGCCATTGAGGCATGCAGACTCTAAGGTACTAAATAATTTCTAATCCTTTTTCATGGATAATGAGCTGAAATCGACAGGAAAAGGCTTGTCACAGGAGGGCCTTGATGTCTCCCCCATCAATGACACAAAACAAGTAACAGATTTAGGATAGACAAAAATACATATGTGACTTGGGACTGACACAGGGAAGGCCGACATGGTAAGAATGAACAATTACAAATGGCTGACTCAAAAGAAGGTTTCGGTTGAACTTCTCTTGAACATATGAATGACATGACAATGATCTTGGCAGTATTGACTCAAAGATGACCCGAGATATGAACTTGCAGAAGGTCAGACAAGAGACAAACGGATTACCCAACCCAGATTCAATATGACGAAGAGGGGTGTCATGTTCAAGGGTGACACTTACTGCCATCAATACAGATACAGAGACACATTCCTTTCCCAAAATTTCCCCCACCATTTATGGCGAGTACCTCTTTATTTTTACGCAAGCTTGAAGAGGATAACATATGCTTGTTGATATAAGCTCATCCTTCGGACGAGTCCCTCAGAGTACATTTAACAAACCCTAAGAAGGAGTGGTTCGGTCCTGTATGGGCTTGTCGATGTTTGTTTAACGAGTCCAAAGATAGAAAACTCGAAGGTTTTTCATGATTATAGAGTTTGGAAAAACACTTAAAAGAGAACTCTCTTAGTTCCTTTTTCGTAGAATAGTTCGACAGGGCCAAAAAAGTGATAGACTGTCACCCACCAAATGTTTTCTTCAAATACTTTTATGAGCGTGAAAAGAACAAGGTCGCTCAACAATCTTTTTGTTTTTAAGGAGCATGAAAAGAGCTTAAACAATTCTCCATAGGTTTCGTTATTTTCGTGTTACCATGGCGCATACGAAAAGACGACAAAAGTATACTCGGTTACATTCTCATTGGTTTTCGAGCCCGAGAACGAACAAAGACTATGCTTGAGGTTTTTCTAAAAACCCTTAAAAAGTAATTGTACATGCGACAAAAATAGAATAAATCATAAAAACTGTCCATAATTCGTTGTCCAAAGTCCTAAATTTCTTCCTGTAAGGAACAAAACGCTTACAAGACCTTTAGAATTAATGGGTTTTTGACAAAAATTTATTTATATAAAACAAAATATTAGAAAAAATGATAAAAAAGTAATAAATAGAAGTAAAAAGTTTTTCTCACCATTTTATTTTCACTTGGTCAAAAACTTACCAAAAACCCTTGTTTTTTACCTCAACTTCGATGACGGATTGCGGAGCCAATAGGGGATCATTCCACGAATGGATTGCGTAAAAGAGGTAAGCATCTCATCTTCTATCTTTTCAACGGATTAATTTTTGTTTTTGATGGTAAAAAATCAAGTTTTTTTCATGATTTGGGACTACTAGTCATGCGTTGGGGCTGCCGCGAGTGGACTATAACGGGCCCTGCGGAAATCAACGATTTCCGCAAGTGCGTTAAGGCACACTCACAAAAATTTCGCACTGTATTTGAAGTTTGGTCGTGGTGGCCAGAAAACTAAAAAGAAAAGTGAACGTTGACTCAATAAAAATACCAAAAAGTGTTGAAAAGGTGTGCTAAAGATCTTCTTTGTTTCCCATGCAGGTATTTACTTGCAAAGA
This sequence comes from Picea mariana, assembly GCA_032191745.1. NCBI lineage: Eukaryota > Viridiplantae > Streptophyta > Pinopsida > Pinales > Pinaceae > Picea > Picea mariana. Next base: position 19,631 of record JASDQU011509147.1, read on the forward strand.
TGTTGGAATGGAGGGAGCGTGAGCACGAAGAAGATGATATTATGGCTTTAAATGATCCGGGGATGGTGAATTCCCTCTGGCAATGTGGTCTATTTAAATTCTTCAATGTTCAGGGCATGAGAGCCCAACAAAGATTACTAGAATATTTGGATCATATGTGAGATTCAGAACAACAAGTGTTCCACGTGGGGGTTCATGTCCTCTCTTTGGATATTGAGGATATTTATTTACTGACAGGGTTGTCACATTGTGGGGAACGCATGACTTTGACAGGTGGTCGAGATGGTGGATTGCCCATGAGTGAGTACATTCGTGAGCATTGTGGACCTGACGCTGAAAGACGTAAAGGAAAAGTAGCAATCTGAGGTGTGAGAGATTTGACCCTCGGGAACATCTTGTTTATTGTTGCACGGATGGCAAGGAGTGCTTCGCCACACATGGCACTCCAAAGTTACTTCCAATATGCTATTGAATGCTTGGAGCCTCGAGTATTCAATTGGTGTGACGGTCTATTACGCAACATGAAAACTCAACTCACGAAAAGCAAGAATGGGGACCTCAAACAGTTCGGTTATGGTTCTATTTTAGTATCTTTCTTCCTCGAAAGGGTTCCACACCTACGCCTGCAGGTGGAATGGGGAATACCAGCCCAGAGAGACCCACGAATGAAAAGATGGTGTGATCTGATAACACGGCATGTGGCGGGCCGAATTGTGAAGTATCATGATGCATTCTTCAATTGGTTGGGACCGCAAATCCTGATGATTGACGACTATTCTTATGCCAGTCTAGACTTTCAGGGTGATCCAGATTTGGTTCTCCCTGAGGGATCTCAATGGGGAGATCTAGGTAAGAAAGGCATTTGTGTTTTTACAATGTTTTTATGAGGTTTTTCAAATATTTAATGTTTTTGTGTTTCCAATCGAAAGACTAATAAAAAAATTTCGATCATGCAAATGTAGGGCCACATCGACCCCCAAGGTCTTCTCCTATTCAGAGGCGAGGAGAGGCACGCGTAGTGGTTGAATGGGATGTCGAGGATTATGATGCGATAGAGAAGAACCTAGAAGGCTTGACGACAGACATCCCTGATATATCCATCGAGGAGATCCCGAGGCGTTATCAACGCCATACTGCAGGCGTATCCGGCTCACTTAGTCGGTTACTACGCAGGGTAGCGAGAGCAGTAGTATGCTATCGTGAGAGGCATCCATGAGGCCATTTTGTAGGGGCCATGGGTTCTATATTTTGATATTTTGATCTTCAAATGAAAACTCTTTTTGTAAACATTATATATATATATATATATATA
>JASDQU011509149.1:6465-22891 GCA_032191745.1 Picea mariana
CTTGGCTAAAATCGAGCTAATCATAATGGTCCTATATATTAGTTTGCATTGCATGTGTGCTTCTTTTCTCCCCAAGATAAATTCATAAAAACATTGTGGGAAAAAGAAGATATTTGTGAATGAAAATGAAATCAAATTCTTCTACATCTTGTCAATAAAGCTGAAATGACACTACAATGAATAAGAATGAAAGTTGAAACTATGAAAATCACAGCATACAATCCATCTAGTTAACCTCACTAGTTGCATTTCTGATTAACTCACCAATAACCACCAACACCAAGTCGAGATTCTTCATGCACCCTCTACAAATATAGCTGTATCTCTAAATGTTGAATTACTTTTAATCCTCTTTCACTGCAATGTATCCACCTCAATTCTATTACGCATTCCCTTCCAGTTTTGGGTATGCAAATTTCAGTTATTATGAAAGGAAAAAGGGTCCCGGCCCTTATTTTAAATCTAATTGCATTTATTTTAAATTTTAGTAACCAAGATGATAGTGGATTAGTTGATTCTGTTTTTCTGGGATGACGTGGATTGTGCTTTTTTGCTGTCTAGCTGTAAAGTCGTTGATTCTGTTTTTTTGGGATGACGTGGATTGTGCTTTTTTGCTGTCTAGCTGTAAAGCTAGCTACATCCTCCGTTGGATGATGAGTATTTCTACATCCTGCAATCCCAACCCTCCATTGGAAATAGAACTCACAGTCTTTGATACATCAGCTGGCAGTGTCCGAGGGAAGGGTATTTCAACGGTCCAGGGATCTTGATTCTTTTAACTCCATTTATTTTTGAATTCCTGTTGGCATTGGCATTCCCTCGCCTCTCCTCCTCCGCTCAGGGCTGGCTGCGTTGTGGTCTGTCTAGTCTCGTCCGGTCTCTATGTTTGGAGCTCCATGTTATGTCTGTTACCTGTATGAGTCTGGTCTGATCTATGTTGTTATGTCTGTATTGGTCTGCCTGTTTGTGTCATCTGTTTGGTGTGCAGGTGTTCCCTGAGAGGCGGAGGTAGGTGCCACATCAATTTTCAATTAGGAGAGGAGTGCAAGGACTCAAGGTATCGTCATCATCAATCAAGATTCTATTAATTTTTGTTCAAATTCTTTATATCTGTCCTTTCCTTCTTTTTGTCCGGTCTGGTCTGGTCTATGTTGTTATATCTGTATTGGTCTGCCTGTTTGTGTCATCTGTTTAGTGTGCAGGTGTTCTCTGAGAGGTGGAGGTAGGTAGGTGGCACATCAATGTTCAATCAGGAGAGGAGTGCAAGGACTCAATCGCATCTATAACTGAGGAGGAGTGCAAGGACTCAATAACTGAGGTATCGCCATCATCAATCTCAAGATTCTGTTAATTTTTGTTCAAATTCTTTGTATCTGTCCTTTTTTTTCATCCATCAAGATTCTGTTAATTTTTGTTCAAATTCTTTGTATATGTCCTTTTTATTTTTTTCTGTCTGATCATGAATTACAAATTACATCAGTCCAAAATTCTTTGTATCTGTCCAAAATTACACCAGTCCAACGAGTGAGATCTGCAGGAATTGCTTTGATTTTAGTAATTAGATCTATCCACATACACATCCTCGATTCGGGTAAATTTATGTTCAGTGTTTTTAATGTGTCTTCTTTTCTTGTGTATTCCCGAGTGAGTGACATCTGAGGTGTTTTCTTTTTATCTGATAGCAGGCCTCTCATGAAGATAGGCCAGTAAATCATTCAGGATAGTCATGCAGGAATTCCATTTCTCTAACCCAAGAATTTCAATTATTCTTCACTTTTAAAGATCGGCTGTAGGTTAGTCGCGAGTATTGGGCATTAAGATGAAGAATCTAAAAAATCTGAGTTGCATGAAGAATCTAAGAAATCTGAGATGCATGAAGAATCTAAGAAATCGGAATCCTCTGCATGCATGGCGGGGCGGCGACAAAGGCAATTCGATTCCTCATAGCCCGGAATTCGAGAGAAGCAGGGTCTGCAACTACCAATGCCAATATCACTGCTGCACAAAAAGATCCGTGCAAAGGTAAATTCAATGATCAACTACATTCAATTTGTTATGATATATTAAGTGCATTTGGTTAAAATAATGTTTTAAGGTTTTATGGTTTGAGGGTGAATTTTGAATTGTTTCAGCTATTCCAAAAGCATTGTCAAGAGTACAAGGAGGACGGAGCAGAGGACTAGTGGGCTCCTCATAGTTTATCTTTAGAAAATTCACTGCTAAACCTTACATCCTGAAATGGTCAAATAGATAGTCGAATTTGAAACCGATACTGTCGAATGGAAGGTAATCACATAAGGGAAGAGTAGATTGGAATCCTAATATAAGCTTTTCATTAATCTTCCAAAACCTTACATCAAGTATTTTACTATTTACAATATCAACTTCAGGTTTCTTTATGAAGTACATGGGATCAAACCTCCGCCATGTAATCCTTGACTCATTATGCTGGACTTCTATCTAAATGGATGCTGTCTAGATTCTAGATTCTTCTCCCTAGAATGCACAACCCATCAAAAATATTGTCAATACAACCACTGGTTTTAATATGGAAAGGAGCTCGACCGTAGTTTGTTTTTTGAATTGTTATTACAGTATTTCTCTGTCGATGTCAGTTCAACAAGGTCTTGATTATAGAAAACCTCCTCTTCCTTGGAGTCATTTGTAACTTTTCGCATTTAGGTTGTTTGTTTGAGCTCCAAGTTGGTTGCACTATAGTCTAGCCCTAGATCTAGCTAGCTCAGAGTCTTGGATGAACAGGGCATTTTTGTATGAGCTTTGTTTAAAGAGTCTTGTATCAACATGTTTCAGGAATTTGGATCTTGCTCTGGCTAAAAATTTGTGGCTTCTTGGTTTTGCTCCATAGCTTTGGAGTATCCGCTTGCAACTTTTTTGAGGTATAGTAAATAGTACTTGCATAGTTATAATCATTAAATGTATGTATTAAGTTATCATATGTTACATTTATAGTAATGGGGGACTTGTAATCTGCGTAGCGGGGGACTTGTAATCTATAAAAACGCAAATATAGGGTTTATAGTGATATGTTGCAGATATTATCAAATCCAAATATCTGCAAAAACGGGATCAATGAACAAAACTGGTACATTTCCCTGCTCTTAAGATTAATTTATCTGGATCATTTATTTTATTTTAATTTATTTTAATTTATCTTGATCATTTATTTTATTTCTTTAATTTATCTCCTGAACATGTTTTTATTTTTTATTTTTAATGGCTGGTGAATTGTTGATGTTTAAGTCAAGTCATCTCCTAATGAATGAATTACATGATAAACCGTTACGTTGCTATAGCACTCTCAAGAAACTAACTATAAGGTACCATTGGCAAAAATTAATCTCATTCCATTTCCATTGATCTAGTGTCTAAAATACTTAGATTTAATCTCATTCTTCTTGATGTGAAATGGAGTTAGTAATGTTTTTCTTTTTACCTTTTCTATAATCCTTTTGACTAATGAATTCCTTCATTGGAGATTAAAAAAAACATCTTATCTTGTTCATCCTGCATTGTATAGGCATTTTCTTGAAAAAATAGAGGTTATTTTTACCAAAGCTATAAGCATAGAGAGTAAAAGTGAGATTAGACATAGAGGTTATTTTTACCAAAGAAGTGTTTCTGGCATGCATTGAAATGAACATTTTGCTTATTCGAACCAATCTTGTTTAGTTAAAAGCCCGTCCCTTCACAGTTTGGTAATATTTGTAAATCGGAATGGTCACAGAGTTGTACATTGAGTTAATTTTTGGATATATGCTGGTTTAATTGTGATTAATTCGAGAAGATGACGAGAACGTGCAGTTCTCACAGGCCACCAGGTAGGTATACAATCTCTAACCCTAATGTAGTGGTCCTTCACTTTATTGTTTCGCTATGCTTGAAGTATGCAGTTTATGTGATAGGTTGCTAAATTATAAAATTAATTTTTGGCTATCCACTGTTTCTGTTTTTATTGAATCATTGGTAATCAAAATTTATTTCAAAACAAGAAGATATTAATAATAATAAAAAAATGGTATGATTAATTTAAATGCATTTTAATTTTTAATTTATTAAAATAAATATAATTCTGACAACTCCTTCACCTACTATTGTAGATCTAAGGTACTTAAGTGTGATTCAATTAAATGTATTTTAATTTTTAATTTATTTAGAGTATAATTAATTTAAATGCATTTTAATTTTTAATTTATTTAGAGTATGCTTAATTTAAATGCATTTTAATTTTTAATTTATTTAAAGTATAATTAATTTAAATGCATTTTAATTTTTAATTTAGAGTGTAATTCATTTAATTTTTTTTTAGAGTATGATTAGTTTTAATTTTTAATTTATTTATTTATCTAAATGTATTTTAATTTCTAATTTATTTAGAGTATGATTAATTTAAAAGCATTTTGATTTTTAATTTAAAATATAACTAACTTAAATATAATTTAATTTTTAATTTATTAAAATAAATTTAAGTTAATTTGTTTTACATATATATATATTTTTAATTTTATATAAAATTTAAAATTCAATAAATTTATATAAAAAATATTATTATTTCTTTAATATTATATTTTTAATGTTAGTTAAAATTTAAAATTTAATAAATTATATAAAAATATTTTTTTGTTAGTTAAATATGTGTGGGGTGGGTGGTTGGTTAAGGCTTGTTTATGAATGAGCTTGCCGGAGTAGAAGCGTCGAAGCGTCCTTTATGAAATAAATTGATTGGAAATTGGCCTTCCTTCCAATAGGGTAGTTTTCTCTCTCCTTGCTCTCTGGCCTTTCCTTCAAAGGTCCTTGCTCTCAAGCAAGAAATTCCTCCTCGGCTTCCTCAAGCTGAGCCTTCCTCCTCGGGCAAGAAATGACCTTCTTTCAGGTGGATGGATTTTTTTATATTAAACTTTATAATATGCAACTTTATTTTTAATATATTAAATTTTGATATAATTTTTTAATTTAAATTTAAATTATTTTTAATATATTAAAATTTTATATAGTTTTTTTTAATTGTGAAAGAGTTTGACACTAGGTAAGTTGATTATTTATTATGAAAGTGTAGGGTATAGGTTACATATAATTTTGTTTTAAAATAATTTTATGTTTTTTTCATTTTTATATTTTATAAGTTTTAAATTTTAAATGAATTATCAATTATCAATTTTTAAAAAATAAATTAAATTTGATAGTATATATTATTTGAATTAAATTAAAGTTTATATAAAAATTGTATGTAAAATTAATAATGATTTTGAATTATCAATTATCAATTTTTAAAAATTAAATTAAAATTGATATTATATATTATTTGAATTAAGTTAAAGTTTATATAAAAAATTTATGTAAAATTAATAATGATTTTGTTTAGAATATATTTATTTATGAATTATGAATATAAATGACAGTAATTTACTTTTTATACAATTTTTTAATAAATATGAAAATATAATGATATTAAAATAAATGTAAATCATTTTCATTATTATTAATAATTATATTTTAAATGAATTTTTATTTTTATTTTTATATTATTTAAATATAATGGGGTAAATTAATAAGTTGATAAATTAAATAACATGTAAATTGAGTTTCTTCCTAATAGTTGGTGGATTCAAGGTTATCCTATCCATCTTTTCAATTCCCACTTGTGACATATATTTTTTTATGACTTGTTAACTCACTCATAATATTTATTGAGAATAAGTAGATAAACTCAACATGTCAATTGGGTTTTGTCTTAAAGGGTGGATTCAAAGTTATCCTACCCACCTAGTTTTAATTCTCACTTGTGACATATGTGTACTTTATCCACTTGTTAACTCACTTATATAATTACTTAATAGACATAACATTTGTCTTAATAGACATAATATTTATGGAGAAACTCTTAATAGACATTTATCTTAATAGACATAATAAGTTAATAAGTAAATAAATTCAACATGTCAATTAAATTTAGGTTTGTTCAAAAGATATGTATTCTTTATCCACTTGTTAACTATTCATATAATTACTTAATAAACATATAATTACCTTTCAATTTATATATTTAGTATGAATCTAACTAAAAATCTATAAATATAATCTAAAATATCTATAAAAATTAAATAAATAAGAAATATTAATCAAAAGCTATCATCATCATAAAATACATTATATGAATACTTTAAAATTCAAAATTCTACATACTTTAAAATTTCATATAAATTTTAATATTAAAGTTAATTTTAAACTTTTTATATTAACGTTGGGTATAGGAACAATGGAGATGCTAATGAAACTTACCCATTAAATTTATGAATATACAAAATGAACCGTCAATCCGTAGTTTTGCTACAGCGTCTCCATTGTCTCTCGTTTTAACTCAAATCCTTCTATTGTCCCTGGAATATATTTGTCCCTCCAAACAAAATTGTCCGCTGCTGTGGTGTTTGGTTGATTTGTAGTTTAGCTACAGAGATGAGATGACGAATATGAAGAATGGAGTTCATTACTTCTTGTAGAGTTGGTGGACGTGTAGTTTTTATAGGCCAGGTCGTACACATCCTGCCATTTTCATTACAAACCAGGTAACCCTGTAAAACTATTATTTATAAATCTTGCTATTTATAGTGAATTGCTTGTAACTCAAAGTTATGGTTGGACTTCTACCCTGAAGCCTCTGCGTTATTTGCTTAATCTACACGCCGTGATTCAAACAGAGCCCCCTCTCTTTGTAAAAGTTACAGAGGAGGTTGACGGGCTGTGGTTGTACCAAACTCTCCACCATGTAAAACTATTCTTCTGCCAAGATAGCGGAAGAAGGGAGACTGCATACGCTATGACCAACCAAGACAGTTCCTATAGATAGATAAAGTATATCAATATAGCAGTTCCGATTGGTGCCACAAGTCAACGATGTGATCTATAGACACCGAAGACAACTACGTGCTCTCAGCAGGATTGGACCCAAGACGGAGGAGATGATTAGTGGGCTCTACAATACAGGTACCCACTGCTTTATTTTCTTCATAGTTAATCTTCAGAAAATTCACTGCTAAACCTTACATTCTGAAATGGTGAAATGGTCAAATAGAAAGTCGAACTTGAAACTGATAATATCGAATGGGTTTATGCTGAACTGGAGGATCATAAAGTTCTATTGTAAGCTCTTGTAGAATAATGATTGCCTTCTTTTGGAGTTGGTGATTGTTCTGTCCATGCCATTAATTTCCTAGAATTTGTTTAGGGACAAGTCACTTTAACACAATCCTTTGTATTTGCATTTAAAGTATATATTGGTTGGAAGAAATGATTGCCTTTCCAGTGGTCGTATGAATGTTGTTCTTTCCACCACCAAATTTTTATATTATCTTTGAATATTCTTTTGTCATTTGGTTGGATTTCAACTCTTTTATTGATTAGTCAATCCACCAGTCCATTGGAACAACTCGAAACATGTTTGCCTATAGCCTCTCATACATACTATGGATATGCTTCATCTATGCCTGTATAATTGTGGATTGTCTTAATCATTTTTTACAATCTTGGTTACTAGATTGAGTGCTTGTAAAATTGGATTTTGTGTAATGCACAGATCTAGACACAGTTTTATGCCCTGAATTACAGCTGTTAATTCAACTATATTATTAGTAATATCCTTTAGGCCTATTTTATAAAGTAGTATAACTTGGCCGTAGTGAGTGATTACTTGATCCTGCTTATTGGGCTTTACTCAGATTCCGTCCCCTCACATTTATGTATATAGCCTTGGTGTGTATGGTCACGTTGTCGTTGAGTCCTTGGCAAAAGTAGCAAAATGTATAGACATACTCTCCCATTTCTTATTTGAAATTGATTGGGTATGAGTAATCATGTTAGCTTGTTCCTCTTTGGCAATTCTGATTTCTCTCTGGTCTTTTTCTTATTACATTCAATTTAACATTTCTTTTGCAGAGTTGTTTTCAAGATTACTCATATCTTGAACAACCCATATATATTTCCTAGCAACTGTATGAACAATAAAAGAGCAGAAATGCGCTTTACATATTTTCTTAAGAGAACAAAATGATATAGTAGAGTATTGATAGTTTGAATTCAGTTATGATGTTGCATGAGAAAACTGAAGAATGAATATCTGTTTAACATAAAAATGCAGTGTTTAAAGGTGATAATTGTTGTGTGACTTCTTGAATGGGAATGTGAAAAGTATTGAACTGCCATTGTAATGGATGCATTCAACTTAGATGTTGGGATCCAAAAATTTAGGGAGAATGAATCTCCTTTCTTATTGCTGGCCATCGTCTTGTGCGAGGCAATGGAGAGATAGAAGGGAACTAATCAATAGCCTGTGATGTATAGTTTAACTATTTTAGACCTAACTCTGGGGCATTGGTTGTCAGCAAGAGTTTTATGGCTTCAAACATATGCTAACTGATTAGTTTTAAGACCTGTAGCTTGTCTTTCTAGTTTTGTTGACAGTAAACCCTTCGATTGATCTCTTGTATTTTAGGAATTGATATGGAAAATGATAATCTGAGCCTCTTTAGGAGATTGAAGCAATGCATATTGTTGTGTCTGAGTGGGATGGATAACTGCATGTCAGTCTTCTGCATACTTGTATGCAAAGCCATAGCTCCATCTCATAGTTACAAAGAAACTTTCTTTGATAAAACTTACATGTGGTCCATAATTAAAGTTTAAATTTTCCATCTAAATATGGTAAGCGTGACTAATTGTTTCTTAGTGTCCGTTCAATCAAAATAATTCCATCTCATAGTTACAAGGAAACTTTCTTGATAAAACTTACATGTGGTCCATAATTAAAGTTTAAATTTTCCAACTGAATATGGTAAGCATGACTAATTGTTTCTTACTGTCCGTTCAATCAAAATAATTCTCGCGATGGCTTCTTGGCTGTGGTTGTACCAAATTCTCCACCATGTAAAACTATTCTTCTCCTAAGATAGCAGAAGAGAGGAGACTACATACGCTATGACCAACCAAGACTTGGATAAAGTATTTCAATATAGAAGTTCCGATTGGAGCCACAAGTCAGCGCTGTGATCTATAGACACCAAAGCCAACTATGTGCTCTCAGCAAGGTTGGACCCAGGGCGGAGCAGAGGACTAGTGGGCTCCACAATACAGGTACACACTGCTTTATTTTCCTCATAATTTATCTTTAGAAAATTCATTGCTAAACCTTTCATCCTGAAATGGTCAAATAGAAAGTCGAAAACCTACTAAACCGATACCGTCGAATGGAAAGTAATCACATAAGGGAAGAATAATTTGGAGTCCTAATATAAGCTTTTCATTGATCTTCCAAAACCTTACATCAAGTATTTTACTATTTACGATAATGATAATGATAATTTTTGAATGGTATTTAGATCGGTGAATGCTACATATTTTCCAGAAACCTTATATAACTAGATAGACAAAACGTGGAACTCGAGGCTCACAACGATTTTGAACCAATGAAAATTTGTTGGACATTTTGATAGCATGAAATTATGTTTCCTATCCTAGATAATTTTTTGGAAGCAAACATGTACGCTGGGAACAAATTAGAAGAATATACAGTCTGTAAATTATGCAATGATGATAATGTGGCTATGTAGATTAGTGGCAGTTTTCTCTTTGGACAATTTTCATAAATATTGATGAAATGATCTGAAATCTGGCAGTTCAGTTACTGAAAGAGCTGGTAGGGTGTTTAATATATCCTTGTTCCCTTTTTGTGCCATTAGATGTTTGGGTTTATGCTGAACTGGAGACTAAGAAAGTTCTATTGTAAGTTCTTATAGAATAATGATTGCCTTTTTTTGGAGTAGGTGATTGTTCTGTCCATGCCATTAATTTCCTAGACTTTGTTTAGTGACAACTGACAAGTCACTTTAACACGATCCTCTGTATTTGCATTTAAAGTATATACTGATTGGAAGAAATGCTTGCCCTTCCAGTGGTCGTATGAATGTCGTTCTTTCCACCACCAAACTTTTATACTATCCTTGAATCTTTTTTTTTCATTTGGTTGGATTTCAACTCTTTTATTGATTAGTCAATCCACCAGTCCATTGGAACAACTCGAAACATGATTGCCTATAGCCTCTCATACATACTATGGATATGATTCATCTATGCCTGTATAATTGTGGATTGTCTTAATCGTTTTTGACAATCTTGGTTACTAGATTGAGTGCTTGTAAAATTGGATTTTGTGTAATGCACAGCTCTAGACACACTTTGATGCCCTGAATTATAGTTGTGGTTTCAACTTTCAACTATATTATTAGTAATCTCCTATAGGCCTATTTTATAGAGTAGTATAACTTGGCCGTAGTGATTACTTGCTCCTGCTTATTGGGATTTACTCAAATTCCCTATGAGGTCCTCTCACATTTATGTATATAGCCTTGGTGTGTATGGTCACGTTGTCATTGAGTCCTTGGAAAAAGTAGAAAAATGTATAGAGATACTCTCCCATTTCTTTTTTGAAATTGATTGGGTATGAGTAATCATGTTGGCTTGTTCCTCTTTGGCAGTTCTGATTTCTCTCAGTTATAGTGACCATACTGTGTCTGGCCTTTTTCTTATTACATTCAATTTAACATTTCTTTTGCAGAGTTGCTTTCAAGATTACTCATATCTTTAACATCCCATATTTATTTCCTAGCAACTGTCTGAAAAACAAAAGAGCAGAAATGTGCTTTACATATTTTCTTAAGAGAACAAAATGGTATAGTAGAGTATTGATAGTTTGAATTCAGTTATGATGTTGCACAAGAAAACTGAAGAATGAATATTTGTTGAGCATAAAATGCAGTCTTTAAAGGTGATAATTTGTGTGTGGCTTCTTGGATGGGAATGTGAAAAGTATTGAATTGCTTCCATTGTAATGGATGCATTCAACTTAAATGTTGGGGTCCAAAAATCCAGGGAGAATGAATCTCCTTTCTTATTGTTGGCCATCTTCTTGTGAGAGGCAATGGAGAGATAGAAGGAAACTAATCAGTAGCCTGTGATGTATATTTTAACTATCGCATCTTTTAGACCAAACTTTGGGGCATTGGTTGTCAGCAAGATTTTTATGACTTCAAACAAATGCTAACTGATGATTGATTAGTTTTAAGACTGTTATCGTGCAGTTTGTAGTTAGGATAAAAGACGGATGAAAAGAGGTCAAACTGGCATAACTGAACCAATCCCATCCACTGTCACCTCAATGGGAAGGTTCTTTCTATTTAGGGAGGTAAGGCCTAGGGAAGATGTCCTCGGTGACCTAGGGTTTTGAGAAGGAAAAAGGTTTTAGCAAGGCTAAGTGATAATAATTCCCCTCACAAGTCACCACCTGATCAGAAAGTCTGACTTATAGCCAATAAAGATAACCAGAAGTAATAACCAATAAGATCACCTGCCCGAGACAAAGCAACAATAAAACTGCTTGTGCAAGCTTGCTTGCTGGTTAGTACTTCATATAATCAATGAATTTTTTGATAATAAGCAATTGAGAAATAAATATTGACAAAGTCAATGTTTGTACAATAGCAATGTTTACAAGATCACTTCTCAATAAATGCTAAAGAAACTTGGCATTCAATGTAACAAATCAACACTTCATAATTAATGCCTTCACCAACCATTCAATTGCTTTAAAAGTAAAACAATAGCTGCACAAAGGTGTTGATAGCACAAGAAAGATGATGGTAGCACTAGGGTTACTAGAGTTAGTCTAGGCTAGGGTTAGTATAGTTAGGGTTTGTTCAAAGGTATTGGAAGTTTGTATGATCAAGTTACTCAACACAAAAGGGCTTAGATCAGTGCGCTCCTAGGGTATATGGAGTCAAAAGGAGGACGCAAAAGCTGAAGGATCAAATGATAATGGTAAAGACTAAGGACAAGAGATTTAAACCTTGAAGTGTTGCTATGGTAAGGCCTCAAGGATGAAACCCTAGGGGAGAGAGGCTCACTTTGGTGTAGGGGAACTAGACCTCAATGCTCTCTCCTCCTTCCTTAGCTTAATGGCAAAACAACTAGCTCAAAAAGTTGCATAAAACTAAGACAAGAAGGTTTGCAAGTAACGTGTTTCTATGGAAAGGCTTTACCAGGCAAAGCCTATGGAAAATCGACTCACCAAGGTGTAGGGGAACTAGGCCTTGATGTGTTTTCTCCTTGGCTCAATAAATAAGAAAAACGGCTAGCATGGAAGAAGATGGATGGAGTGTTGCAATGGCAAGGCTCAATCCTCTTCAACAAGGGCTTAGAAAGAAAGAATAGAGTGTTGCTAAGGCAAGGATCTATCTTACTTCAGCAAATAAAATGGCTTAAAACCTTGGTAGGGACATGAGACAAGGACCTTCAATGTGTGCTTGTCACCTAGGGTTTAATTCAACAAATTATAACCATAAATGCAAGAAAAACAATACTACAACCATTCAATTAAGAAGTTTTGCAGAAATTCACTTACATTTAACCAAGAAATCATATAGTAAACCCTAGTTGTAATACCTTCCACCAAGAGAAATGCCAAAATGCCAATAAAAGTCCAAAAATGTCTTCCTTCAACAAGTGTGCCTCACAATTTCAGCCAATAGCTCCAAAGATAGCGCAAATTTCAGACCTCACTAATGAGTCAGTCAAAGATGATGGAAAAATGAAGGTGAAAACCCTTAATTTATACAGTACAATGACATAATTTTACTTTTTAGGTCATAAAAAGGCCGACAAAGCCAAAATACTAAATCATACTGTTTTACATTAAATGTTTAAATTAAAACCCTAATCAAGCAATAGAAGGACATCATCCCCTTTCTAGTGTAATGTTATCCCCTTTGAGGGCAAATGTAGCCTCCTGAAGCAAAACGTTAGCCCTCCTTGGGCTTCTCCAAGCTGCCACATGTGCCAAACTGCCTTGTCTATTTGTCAAAATGCTCATGAAGAAAGGATGATGTCATGAACCTCTTGGGTGACGTCCTAGGCCTTCCAAGGCCAACGTTCCACTGAAAAGGGCACAATCCCCCTAGGTTAAGCTCTGCCAAGGTGCCTCTGCAAGAATTCCTTCTTCTCTCTGGTGCAAAGCCCTTTGTCCTGTCTGTGCCCCCTACTAGGGTCTCAACATCCATCTGGTGGGCTCTTCAGCCCCATGGAGGTATGAAGTTCGAACTGATCATCTACCCATGTGTACCTATCCAACATGGTACTTGTTTGTTGAGCATGTTCCTGCACATCAACAACTACGCTCTCCATGGGCTCATAAGTCATAGGGATCATAGCAATGTCAATCACATCTCATCATCAATATTATTAAACATGTGCATAAAACCCCTATTACCCAGTTAAAAGCTCAAAGACATTATACAAGCCTGCAATACAAGTCTGGGCAAAGTGACATGACATCCTATTGGGCTAGTGTCCACTGGAAAAGGAAAGTTCCCAGAAAAGACTAAATCTAAGCCATGTAAGTGGGTGATGTGGATAAGGGATGTCCTGACAATGGGCGTAGTGAAAGCAGGGGAATGAAAAGCTTTACCTGTGGGTGCCTTTGTAGAAGGCGAGCTGCACCTATCCTGGATGCAATTGTTTCCAAGCCCATTCATTCCTTTTATTCTCATTCTTATGGCTTTTTCTTCAAGAAGCTAATCAGGGGACACTGCCCTGGCGTGGTGACCAGTGGTGACAGCATTACCCACAAGTACTTTCACAGAAATGAGAAGGCTGGCTCGTGATGAGAACCCCTTTCTCTTGGCCATGCAACCAAGAGTCACTACCCTGGCGTGGTAACTGGCTGCTAGTAGTGTCATACTGCTAGGTATCCTTGGACCTAATAGGCTGGCTCGTGATGAGACCCCCTATCCTCTGACTAAGTCTTGTTTTATTATTTTTATGGGTCCCCCTTGTTTCTTGCCGAGAAGCCTTTTACTTCTTTCTCGGGGATCCTTGGGCGAAGCATCTCGAGGTTTTATTTTTAGGATTTTATCTTTTTTCAGATTGCTTTTACCTTCTGGGCTTTTAGCCCCTTCTTCCCACAAGGCAAGGCGAAACCCTCAAATGATTGGCCAACCCAATGCTTGGACAAATGAAATGGGGTAGATGGGCGGGAAGTAGGATGAAAAAGTGGTGATATGAAAGGAGTGGATGATGGCCTTTCAGAAATCCCCCAGTGGCAAACCAAAATCTACGGGCACAGGCTTGCTAGGGCATCTTGTCATTCCCCCCAGACATGGTCAAGTGGACAAGTATAAGCTCCAAGCATTCATTAGAAATAAAAGGAACTAAATGCACATATTCAAAGGTTTTGAGGATCATAGTGACACATACCATGATACCTGGACTCTTTACCTCATGGAGAAAGAACCATCTCTGACACAAGACCAAGCCGATGGTGATGGATGCTGTTGCTGCTGGCAAAGTAGAGGCGCTGAAAGGGAGAAAAGATGGGCCCTCCAATGCCATCTCTAAGTCGATCTGACTCTCGGTACTCCATGTCTAGGACCTGCGGGCCTCGAGACATAATCTCCTATTTATCCCTAAAAGTGGGGATAACATTTGGCTCCAACTCAGGGACATGTGCTCACCGCAGAGTGCATGAGAAACTCAACATCTCTGGCATAACCCGTTTACCTGCTTGATCTCAATAGCAACAATTAGTAACCGATTGGGGTGGTGATACCACCCCAGCATATATATATATATATATATATATATATATAAGATTGAAATAAAGCAATCATAAGTGTGAATTGTAAAAGCAAACTACTCTAACATGCAATGCAAATGGTATAGTACAATGAATGCAAAAATGTCTGCCTACTTACCTGCACTTACCTGTGAAGTCAGGTTCCCCCACCTTGGTGGGGTTTGAGGAGGTGCCCTCTGATCGGTAATGGTGTAATGTTCCCAAGCCAACATGCCAGGAACATCATGGTTTTGGGTGTCTTTTTAAACTTTTACTGGTTGTGGAATTTAGTCAAACACTTTGCTGATTTACTTGTTTGTATGTGTTTACTTGCAGGTTGACCTCTTGATTTCGGCCTTAGGGTTTATGATGATGAATTTATATATGTGTTGCAGCAATAAGCAAGAAGATACTGTAATGGAACATACTTCAACCATATGCAAGATCAAAAATATGATAGACAAGCCAAAACACCTCAGATCTAATTTTATTCATAAATAGAAGAACCTGATACAATGAAGATGTCGATCTGGAATGCTCAACAGATGGATCCAATAACACAATAGGAGCTGCTACAAAATGCTCCAAGAAGATACTATAAGCCTCCAAAGGCTGCATACACCATGAATACCAATACAAGAAAGATCTGGGCCGTATGAAGTGTCAACCCCCAAGCTGGAAGATGCCAGACCCTACTGGATCACTGAATAACCTCAACAATTTGGCCCTGCTGCCAAAGATGTCCAATCCCTCTGATGAATATGCTAAACTATAGATTTGAAAAATGCAAGAACAACTCAGGTGCTCAAATCTCCAAGATCCCTCTCAAACTCATGGATCTAGCCTCCCTCCAAGGAATGGTGCGCCCCCCTGGATGCCTGAAACCCTAGATAATTTAGCCTAGCTGAAGAAGCTTCCAAAGGAGTCCAATGAAGATGCCAAACTGTAGATCGGGATGTGTAGATTCCCCTCTTGAAATGTTAAACCGAAATACCAAGGAATGCTCCTCCAAATGCTGAATCCTCAAGTGAAGCTATGCCCTCCTGAAAACTGTCAAACCCTACAATTTCGGCCCTGATGAAGGAGGCCTCCAAATTCCCTAAAACTCGCTAGAAAGGTAGATATGGACACTGCAAGTCACTAGGTGAAGTCTCAGGGTCAGATCTGAAGTATAACCCCTCCAAACTAAATAGATTTGAATCTCCAAAATGCTCTCCTTCTTTCCAATTCTTCCAATGCATCCAATAAATCAACTGGCTCATAAAACGCCTCCGGAATGCACTAGATCTAATGGCCAAGATCCTGCAATGAAAACCCAGGTGCTAGAATCTGCCGAAGCCCTTCCAATCCCTTGGAACAAACCTCCCTTAAATAATGGTGCGTCCTCCTTGCTGGAAACCCCCAATGGTGCGCCCTCCTTCTCTTCCTGTGCCTATGGCTGATGTAGAACCCTCCTTCATTGAATAGATTCGAACTAGAATGGTGTAGGGGAGTATTGCATCCCTGAGACCAAGCTTGGGACAAGCTAGGTGGAATCTTTCACCACCGAATCGTCCTTTAGGGTTTGTTAAGTCAAAACTCTCAAAACCCCCAAGGTATGGGCTCTCTAGCTAGAAGCCAGATATCAAAATGATAATCATACATGAATCCATGAGTAGAGGCCCTTGCCTTTACTTTATACTTTTTTCTCACCTTGTCCCTCCAAAGTGACTTTCATTTTATTAATATTTAATTAATTAATTAAATCACTTTAAT
>JASDQU011509150.1:0-22557 GCA_032191745.1 Picea mariana
TGCCTTTATTGAGCTTTTGTTGATAGAAAATACTGTTGGCTTGGTCATCTTGTGATAGACATTGATGAATTGATGATTTTCATTGGCTAATTAGCAAAACGTTGACCTTCTTTGTCTGTTATATTGCTTATTAAACAAAATCATACTAACCCTAAAGGAAGCTGACGTCATCCCTAGGATATTGACGCAGCAATCTATTGTATATGAGCAACTAATGATATTTAATGCATTGATTTAATTCAAGGACTGATCATTTTCATTAAATGCTATATTATTCTAGTGTTTATTGACAAGTAACATTATATTGCCATTGTCATTATTGCAAACATTGACTTCGTCAATATTTACTGTTGTATATGCTCACATACATTAAATTTTGATAGTCATTGATTTATGAAGTATTAACCATTATTGCATGTACTAGTTTCATTGTTGTCTTGTCTCGCAAGCAGGTGCCTTTTCTGTGGTTATTCTTTACTTGACTATCTTCTGGGCGGTAATCTGTGAAGGGGAAACTAGCCTTAATCCTTTGAGCCTTTCCTTTCAAACCCCAGATTGCCAGGGACGTGTCCCTTGGGCTTAGCCACCCTAAATAGAAAGGACCTCCCCATTGTGGTGACATTGGGTGGGGTAGGTCCCTGTTACGCCAGTTTGACCCTTATCCTCTAGTCTATGACTTAGGCTACAAACTAAGCGATAACAGTAGGTAGACCAGGGAATTATATCCCATGACTGCAGAAGAAGAAGTAATTTTAACATCCACGAGGCTAACAATAGCCTATGGGACAGACCGTCTCACACACTGATTTCAACAGTTTAGCCCTTTTCCTGTTCAACTTGATGATGAGCTCCCCTAATTTCTCCACTATCCCCTCGCTGAATAAGTCATTCCAAGAGCTAGCTGTCAAGATATTTATATAGTTGTCCCTGCTGTCTTTGAAAGCTTCACACTCTAAAATGAAATGCTTTTCTATTTCCACTTTTCCAGAGGTGCAGAACACACACCCTTTCTTCCCAAGCTTCTTTTGGTCTTTTCCAACGCCCAGTTTCACAACGGAGTTGATGGGAATTGATTCTTAATTGGGCAATAAGCATTTTGGCTCTCCAAGATATATTGGCCCCGATGTACGCTTTTTGATGATGATTGTATGTGGGGTTAAACTCTTCAATATAGTACTCTTTCTTTCTCCCGAGCCCTTTATCCCAAATTCACTTGTGGAACCTATCAATAACAAAAGCCTTTATCTCTTTACTGTTCGTAGGGCACTTGTTCAAGTGGATATCCCATTTACTAAGCCATTTAATATTTTGTCTCATCCACGTCTTCTTCCTTTTGCACAATATGTCATTGAAGACGACCTTAGGCCACCGACTGTCTTCCATTTGCTCAATTTTTTTTAGATATCTTATGAGATGCACCATAGCAATTGCTTCAATAGGAGCAGCCCCCATTTCACTCAACATGATATCATAAGGGACTAAACTTTTAATTTTAAACTTGTTGTGATCAAGCGTTTTTGAATCTTCTCAATTTGTTTCCACTGTAAGCCAGATGTGTTGTTGGCCCACACTTCACAACCATATAGAACCACCGGGATCACTAAAAGCCCAAAGAGAGTTTGCATAGTCTTCCAATCCCATAGCTCTACTTCTCTGCATCTATTTTGAAAAGCATAGAACGCTTTCCAACCTCCCAAAGATCTTTTCTTTCTGCAGCCTTCCCAACTTAGAATTTTGTTGAAGTCAATTCCGAGGTATTTGTAATCTACCACTTCTTCAAGAGTGTTGCCTTCAAAGTAGAACTTATGTTGCTTATGTTTTCTTTTGCTAGAAAAAATTACCAATTTCGTCTTGCTAGTATTGACTTGCATTCCCACTGTACTGCAAAAGCACTCAAGGGAAATTAAGTGTTCTTGCAACCCAAGAGTGGATTTAGCAATCAGAATAAGGTCATCTGCATACAAAAGAAGCCTTGTCACAAAATCACCCAAAAGAGCACCATCACCCTCCTGTGAGTTTAACCACTCTTCAAGTTTGTCAATATATAATCCAAGGAGGGTTGGGGACAATGGGCACCCTTGTTTGACCCCAATATCACTCCTAAAAATTTCGGAGATACTAGCTAACGTTCTGATTTTGACTTTAACCTCCTCATATAGCCTATGGACGACTGCTCTAAGATGTATAGGAACCCCAAGTTCCTCCATTCTATGCCAAAGCTTATCTCTAGGGACCGTGTCAAAAGCTTTTTTGAAATCGACAAAGCAACAAAAGGCTTCCTCTTTTTTCTCCCACACTTTTTCAATGATGTGCCTTAGAGTTATACCGTGATCAATCGTTGAGTGTTTAGGTCTGAAAACTGCTTTCCCTTTAGCAYGCTTATCCCCTTCTTCCGCCCACTTGTTGATTCTATTTTCTAGCATACTTCCAAATAACTTTACAAACAAGGGGTTTACCATTATGGTCCTATAGTTGGAGGGATTGTTGACATCCCCACTCTTGAAAAGTGGTATTACTAGGCTCGTTGTCCAATCTGTAGGAAATCCCTGCTGAATGATGTTGTTGAAAATTTTCATAATGTGAGGTGCAAGAGTTTTTGAACCCCACTTTAGATATTCAGCCTGAAGTTCAACTAAATCTTTTGCTTTTCCAACACCCAACTTTTTGATACCCACCTCAATTTCTTGCATAGTGAAGAGCTTAGTAGTAGTGTTGACCAAGGGGGGGAGGGGGGGGGTCCACCTTAGGTTCTTGCTAATAAAGCTGCTTTGCATACTCGAACCATTGATAGGTTGTGATATTATTTTTCGTTTATTTCTTTCTCGTTTGAAGCTCCTTCCAAAATAACTTGGGGTTATTTTTGCCCAAGAAGATTAATTCCTCCCTCTTTGAGATCATGAAATCGGCCTTCTTCTTTCTTACAATTTGCTTGTAAGCTTTTATGCTTATTTCCTTATGGCTTGACTCTTTCAAAGTTTTCCTTGTTGTTTTGCATTCCTCATCAAACCAAACACTAACCGGAAAGCAGTTTGTTTCAGATTTCCTCTTTTTTGCTCTTTTGCATTCTGTAAGTGTGCTTTGGATTAAATTTGTTAACTCGTGGCTATGAAGGCCCTGGGATGGAATTTTCTCCTTGTTAAACAACCTCTTTAGTGCTATCTTGAAGGTGTTACAGTTTTTTTGAGTCAACAGAATTCTACCCTTTGAAGGAGGTTGTCGGATGTGCTGATTTTTTGTCCCATGTTGTTGTTGTTCAGCCCAAGTTAGACTTAAATAGATCGGTTTATGATCAGATTTCAACTCCCACAGTTGTTCACCAATCAAAACTTCCTCCATTTTCTCACATGTATCCACCAATGAAAAAACAAGATTAACAAATTTTAAATATTAAGAAAATGCTTTTAGTTTTTTAAATATTTCATATTTCCAAAACGATAAAAACTTTGAACAAAGTTCAGAAGAGAAAACCAACTAATTAAGAGTCAATGCACTTTGACTCCGAAACGAAAACTATAGTCCCTAGTTTGGCAATGACTAAAAATACTAGGATCACCACTTAAAAAAGGTCGAATTAATTTTTAGACATGCCAGGTATCAATTGCCATATTCATGCAGACACGCTAGGTATCAGTAATGAGTTGCACGTGTAGGAGAGAAGGCAAAATGATCTGTATGCTAGCGTGCACTAGTTTGTGTCCTTTATATTTTTACTCTAAGGTCCGTATTTAAAACAAATACACAAAAAAACCCTAAAAAATACCAAATACCTAAAAATTAAATATAATTTTTGCTCGGATCCGAGCGTGTGTGGGGTCGAGAGCTCGACATCTGTCTCCTTCTATTGGGATCCATTTCCAGTTTTCCAGAAACGTTTTTTTTTTTCTCGCGTGATCTGTTTACAGTTTGAGCGGAATCGACAGGTGGCGTTTCCGAGTGAATCCGGATCCGGATCCGGATTTGAAACGCGGATCTGTGAATCCAGCGTTCAGACTAGGCAGATCTAGTAACATTATTTCAGACATACAGAGTACTTCTTGAAAACACAATTTTTCCATTTCTTCTTGCTCTAATACCTTTTTGTAATATATCCAGCCTTCTAGCTAGGTTGTAATCCATATCTTATAACTCTGATACCATATTTCTTCATTGTCTTGTTGTTAACTAATTAATACATGCAAGCATAACAATGCAAGCTTATGCATAAAAATAGTTCAGCATACAATTCATAACATTAACATTAATTCAACATAATCACACATAAACCATAAACACTTCTTTTTGGGAACTAACACCAACTAGCTACAAACGAAGGATGTTCTACCTAACTATAGGCGTGTTGTTGCATGTCATCTTTCTGCAATAGGGCCACCCCTGAGCTGAGACTGAGCCTACAAGGACGAATTTGCCTATGACTGGCTCTAATCCTCTCACACAGCCCAATTTTCCCAGAATTCACAAATTGTAAACTCTCACATAAATTCCAATCCATCAACTCTCTTTTCTCTTCAGCCTACACAACCCAAGGAATAGGATCCCCTTCTCTGCCACACAGTTCCTCGAGCTATCCCACTTCCCTCCAGGGCTTCAGCACACAATGGCCAAGAAATCTCTCTGCTAGGGACTCCAGGAATTCTCAGTTGTAATGGAGTTTTTTTCTCAATGGAAATAACTCCTCCTGCACTTGCATAATTCTCACATAGTATTCATAACAACCATACTCCTATTAAAGGTCATAGTGTGGCATAGGCTCTCCCAACAACCCCAAGGAAAAATGAATGGCAAAATTTCCCACAACAATCAAAAATCAAGGATTATATTTACATTTCTCCCAATTCACCACTTATCCTCATAAGAAGCCCAGATACTTCACTTGGCAATTAATCCCAAGGTTGATAGAAATTATGATAGTATACGACAAGGACTTAGGCTTAGGATTAAATTAACATTATTTTACTTTGGCCCCCTTTTGAATCCCCTAAGCCCGTTTTCATTGCTCTCTTGTGGAATCATAGCCCCCCATGTATTTCGTCCTTTTTGTCTACAGTCGGTAATGTGTTTTTTATTATTCAATTTACAATTTACATATTTACATATTTACATTATTGTTCAACTCTCATCCTTTCATCATATACATATTTATACATTGCTAATCTGGGGATCAAAACTAGGGTGTTACATGTCCATTTGGGATTGAATTTGGGATATGAGTCTTTTGAGCTGAGGATCCCTTGGGAGGGATTTGGCTTGATTATTAAATGTCTTTCCTTGGATGTCTCCCCTAATCCCCAAGTGAAAGACTCCTCCCCATCACCTACCACCCTTGGGTTATCTTCGGATACCTCTAGGTTATCTTTGGATGCTCCATCGAAGAAGAGGGAGTATATCTATTTGTCACAAAGCCAATATATCTGGTTGTCACGATGCCAGTATATCTGGTTGTCACGATGCCAGTGTTGAAGATGGTCTTCCTGAATATCTGGTTGTCACGAAGCCATTGCTGAAGATGGTCTACCTGAATTCTTAGCTGCCATGATAGAAATTTTCTGGTTTCCCCATTTTCATTTTAGCTGATTCTTTTCTACTTGTGATTATATCCTTGATCCAAAGTCATTCTTCCACCTCTAAAGCCGGATGATTTTGAACACCGGACAAGATAGTTTAAGTTAAGAGGCACCTGGCATGAGCAGCAACCTTTCTCAGCGTTGTTTCTTCATGATTAAAGATGAGTTTGTTTTTGGCTAACCATAATTTCCAGACTAAAAAGAGTGGAGAGGCGACCCAGATTCCTCGTAGCAACGGTTTGCTTTGAAATGACCTGGGGTAATTCTTGTGCCAAATTAAAGAAACCTCTCTACAGTTCTGAGGCATTTCCACATGTTTTCCTAATTAAGAAAAAGGAGAGATCCATACTGCCTTGGAGAAATCGCATTTAAAGAATAAGTGAGTTATTGATTCTTTGATTCTTCATTTCTTTTGCACAGTGGGCATCTCGATGGGCCTTGGGTTCCCCTCTTCCTCAAATTTTCAATTGAGTATTTTCGCAGAAACTAGAGTCCAGCAGAACATTTTGATTTTGATTTTTGGGCATTCCATCCATAAATGTTGCTCCTCCATTTGTTAATGCTACCTCATGATGCATTCACAAATACTTCCAGCGCTGCTCTGAATATTTAGGCAATGATTATCAAAGCCCTTCCGAGGAGGAGTGTGTCATCCACAAACTGCGGATGATTGATTTCCTCTGTGCCTCTGATGATCAACATCCATTGCAAGGATCCAACTTGTCTTTTCATTTCCAACTTCCTACTTAATGAATCTGACATGATAATATAAAGCAGGGGTGATAATGGACAACCTTCCCTCGGTCCCCTTTTGATTTGGAAAAATGGAGTTGGCCTTCCATTCATCAATAGTGCGATCCAAGGATTTCCAATACATGTAACGTCCCCCATCTTAACTGAGAAACAGTACTATGCGGAATACACATAAAATCAAAAATTTTCTTTCTAATTCATTCCCTGTAGCTTACCAACTACAAATTATGCACAAATTTAACTAGATTTTGATGCCCATAATTAAATGCATCTACAACATTCTAAAGGAACATGTATGTAGTTAATAAATCATCTATAACAGCACATAAAACCATTCTTGTTCACAAAGTAAAATGCACAGCCATAAGACTCATAAGAAAACTCAGATAATAGATAAACACTTATCTTTAAAAGAAAACTTGTGCCACCAATTGCTTGGAAAGGACGTTCCACCCAACCATAGACTTGTTGTTCCAGATCTCAAGAACAAGTCACCCCTGAGCTGGGGCTAGGAATCCACAAAAGAAAGGTGTCTCACACAGTCCCCTCATAGCTTAATATCCCACAACCCACTAGGGTTCTCCTACAGCTATCCCGAAATTCCTCCAACTCTCTTCCTCTTGACCTGCCCAACCCAAGGAATGTAGCCCTTCACTGCTCTCAGTCCATTGGGCGTCCCATTCGTTTATCAGGGTCTCTCTAGCACAAGTAACCAGGAATATCTCTGTTGGGAACTCAAGGGAACTCACTACCAGGAAAGCAACAACACTTGTTATTGCAATCTTATGGCGGTATAATCCTAGGGTTTTGATCTTGAAGTCTTCTCATGCTTTTAGCCTCCATTGAAGTCGTTGCATCGACTCCATATGCCTAATGAAAAGACTCAGATCTTTAGACCTCCACAGTCCAAACACCTTTTTATTACCCCAAAGCTTACCAAAACCATTTTGCTTGGACTCACTCTTCACATCACCTTGAGCTTCATTCCCCCAAGTCCTAGAAATATTGATCCACGGAAACCCCCTTGAGCCAAAGAAGAGTTGTGACCTGAAGTGAAAGAGGGTTGGTGAGGTGACAGTGGCCTCCATCTTGGTTACACTAGATCACACTAGAGCTTTCAGACTTTATCTCTATAAGTGCGATTTTGTGTGATAATAGTGCTTTCTGGGCCAACTGAATCTTTCATTTCCTCTATGGATTTCCCATGGGTTTGTTTCTCTTGATAATGCATTACATATTGAAGGTCTTAAAATGCTTACCAGTATGGTGTCATTTTAGATCTGTATATATCCAATGTTGAATGCTTTGGAATTGTTCTAACTGAAGGATGTTCTTGTTCCACAAAGAGAAAATTCTTCCCAAGGCCCCACAGTCCATTATTCAGGCAAAGTTTGGTGTCCAACCATTCGAGGTTATCCTTCACTTGATCTCCTTCATTCATAGAGTCAGATCTTTCAGGGACTCTGCTACCAGGAAAGAGTGGTACCCCTATCTTGCACTTTGTTCCTCATAGGCCCTCACCTCGAATCACTCCACAGGCCACACACGAGATTAGTTTTCAGAGGCATCCTAGCTTCCCTAGTCAATGACCATCTCCCCGGAGTGTCGTCCCCCCTTCAGGTACTCCTTAGATTCCTCATTCCATCTCTTGCCGCTTACACAAATTGTGAACAGAGACATTAGAGAGGACATATACAGATTATATATTCAGGTCACCTGGACTTCACCCCCGACAAGACTAGGCTCGAAGATGTCTTTCTACTTAGAGAACTTTTTGGAGTTACAGGATGGTATCATTGTCCGCCCCCCATACATGTACAAACATTGGATGCATTCACTCAGTATCCCTCTGAGACAGCTCCGAGTTGGTTCTCATCGACTCTGAGTGGAGACTGATCACCATATCCCACACTCTGATAGGGTTTGTCAGTTGTGTCACCTACAAGAGCCAGAGATAGAGAGGCACCTCATTTTTCGGTGCCTCATATACTGTGAGATCAAAGGACGTTACTACTGCCTCTACAGGGACTCAGGAGGCTCTCTCTACTTTCTTCCAATATCAGGATCAGAGGTGTCTATCTCTTTTCATCAAGGAGATTCTCAGTCACAAATCTCATCTCTTGCATGCCCCCCCCACCCGGGGCAGACCAAGAGGATCACCTCTTATTTCCATGCCCTTCCATTAGATCGGAACAACAAATGACAGTTTGAGTTACGGAGTACTTCAAACCGTAGAGTGGTGATACCTCGGGTCTCCTCTCAGCCTCCCCCCTTGGGAGATCGACCGATATGTTTGAAACCAGTTCGGAGGTGTTGACCCATACATCCAACCACATATCCTCAGAGATATATTCAAAGCTTCTTTCCTTCGACCTTGGATGGTAGGAGAACTGAGCTTCCTCACTCCTACATCCCCCCAGGGTCATACAGTCAGATCCCCTTATGGTACTCGAGGACTCTAACAATGAGCCAGTGTGAACCTCGTCGCCCCCCTCACCATCAGTCATCATATCCAAGATGACATTGATCTCATTGGATTCATTTTCAGATATTTCTCCCTCGGCTAGTATTGAGTTGTCCAACTCCTACCATGGACACTCTCACTTTGTATCACCACACTTATGATAATGTTATATACACTTTATTTTGGCTTTAGCTAGACCTAGGGCTTAGCCTAGTCGAATATTTACCTAGAATATACTTTATGTTTTCTTTCCTATATCCTTTTCTCATTATATGGGAGTTGTTTTTGCACTCCTACATTGTACTCACACTGGATGTATCCTTTAGTCCCCTTGACCTACTTTTGTGGTCATTTGTTGGACATTAATAAAATTATCTTATCTTATCTTACTACCTTTCCATTTCTTTCTATCTGCTTCCAACATTCCTTGCTCTTAGAGTTTTGTCTCCTAGATTAGGAGAACTGTAAGGTGTTCAGACTTCAAAAATGTCCCTCATAGCTTCAATCTTGATCTTACTCCCTAACCCTCTACTATTCCAAGAGACAATTATCATTATTTCTTTGTTACAAAAATCGCCAAAATTGTGATTTGATTAAGCAAACGCTAAATTGTCAAAAAATTGCAAGAAAAATCGGGCGATTTTTTGGGAAAAATTGCGAGTCGAAGGGAATAAATCGCTCTGCTGAAAAGTTTGTCGATTTAAGTGATCCGTGACAGGATTTTTTGGTTTTATTTTGACATTTAGCCAAGGAGGAGAGCCAAGCCATCCAACCAGCCAAGGAAGAGTTTGACATTGGGATTTTGTGGATTCAAGGGTCAGATTTGTGGATTTGGAATTGGAATTTTCAGTCCACTCACAGTTTTTGCATTTGGAGGTAAGTAAAAAAATTTGCCCATTATTTCTCATTTTTCCACCATAGATTTTAATAGGTTTTCAGTGGCAATGAGTTTTGCATCTTCAAAATAGGTTTTTGATGGATCAAAAACCATTTTTTTCCATTGTTATGTGATTTTCTTTCTTGCCATGTTTGCCCAAAAACGTTTTTGGGATTTTCTTGCCCTAGGTCAATGTAAATTAGTTAAAAAAAGTTTGTGTTTTTCGGGTTCAAAACCAAGTTTGAATGCTAGATACATCATTGATTTATCTCTAATTTTTAAATTTTCATTTTTTCATCAATAACACATGCTAAAAAACGATTTTGTTTTTCCCTAGGTTCATTATTTCCATATTAAAGATGCCAAAGTCATTGGATCCATCCTGGGAGTATGGTGAGCCTATTAATCCAGGGAATCAACAAATTCTCTCATGCAATCTATGTGGGAAAATAATGATCGGTGGGGTATACAGGCTAAAATACCACCTTGCGAAAATTCCAGGGCATGAGGTAGGTATTTGTCCCAATTCAAGCCCAGAACTCATTGTGAAGGCCACAAAAGCACTTGAAGACTATGCAGAAAACAAAAAGTACACAGAAGCCAAGAAAAAAGAAATCGCTTCAAGATCCAAGTCAAGCATACACACTCTTGGGGCAGTGGGAGTGGAGTCTAGTGAGATCCAATCCTCACAATCTCTAATGCCTACAACAACATCACCATTTTTGTGCCAAGATCCACACCCGGTGCACAACCATCTATCAAGTCCATGTTGAAAATAAAAGAGAAAGAAGAAGCAGACAAAATTGTGGGTAGATTCCTTCTATGGAGTGATATTCCATTCAATTTTTCCAGGAACCCATTCTATGTGTCCATGTTTGAGGTTGTTGCTATTGTTGGCCCGGGGTATAAGCCCCCCACTTATGAAGAGTTGAGAGGGCCCATCCTTCAAAATGAAAAGGCCGATTGCACTCAGAGGTTGCAGGAGCTTCGAGATTCATGGGAGTTCACATGATGCACGGTGATGTTAGATGGTTGGACTGATGGGAAGGGTAGGACCCTTCTCAATTTCTTGGTTCATTGTCCCAGGGGGGACAATGTTTATGAAATCTGTGGATGCATCTGCACATGTCAAGGATGCGGCATTACTTTGTGACTTGTTGGATGGGTTCATCCAAGAGGTAGGTCATCGGACAATGCTGCAAATTATGTGGTTGCTAGTAGGATGCTTATGTCCAAGTATCCTACACTGTTTTGGACTCCTTGTGCCGCTCATTACCTTGAATTGATGTTAGAGGATATGGGAAAGATTGATTGGATCAAGGATGCCATTGATTCAGCAAGGAGCATCACAAAATTCATATACAATCATGCTTTTGTACTTAGCTTGATGAGAAAACTCACAAGTGACAAAGAGTTAGTGCGTCCTGCCATCACACGCTTTGCCACTAGTTTTATTTCTCTTCAGTCTCTCTTGAATTCTAGGTGGGAATTGTAGGCAATGTTCCTTTCACCTTGTTGACCGCCTCTTCAAATAGGGGGTCAACTCCATGTACCATGAAGACATGGACAGATGCAAACATGTCGAAGACTTTTTGGTTCTATAGGGCAATTTTTTGCTCCAGCACACAGTTTTGTAAGCGGGATTACCGCACCCCTGCGTGGGTTAATATTGTAATAGGTCTACATGGATCATGTTAGGTCAGTTGCCTTAGGGTTTCTTCATTAGGAGAGTTCCTTTCACTGAGTGTTTTTTATCCTCGGGAGGTTAATGTGGCCTAGCCAGCCGGGTTAATCTCCCTTGAGTTTTTCACTCCCACCCAATAAATCCTCCAAAGTGGTGAAAGGCGTTCTAATGAAGTCATTCCTAGGTAGCTAGTGTTTAGGAATGTTGTAAATGACCATGTAAGACAGCACGCGAAATTTCATTGAATTCCGTCAAGTATAGCCAAGTTTTTTTTAAGGTTCGGAATTAATTAATTCTGGGTAATTAATGTAAAACTTAGGTCCCGGGATTTTTGATAGGGGTATTTATACTCAAAAGAAAGTTAATGAGACCTCCTACACCCATGGACCAAGTTTCAACTCAGTCGGACAAGTTTTGCTAGGTTGTTTGTCCACTTAGGAGTTTTTTCGAAAAACGGTGATTTTAATTACCAAACCCAGGACATGGGCAAATGTCAATTTTGTAATAATGGACCAAAAACAGTGAAGTAAAGTGTGAAATTAATGAGATGGACCCCACCATACCTTTCCTACCCATTCCTACCCTTTTAAACCCACTCATTTAATTAAACTTACCTTTTATTTAAAACCCATATGAAGAGTACGTCCCCTTTCCCGCGTGAACATTTAATAAATCATTTAATAATTTGGTTGAGGGCCCCTCCTCATGAGGTACGCCCTTCCTCTACCCATCCACCTCCCTATTTGGAGTGTGTCCCACACACACTTTTCCAGCTCACTCATATCTCACGTCCCTCACGCATTTGCTACATCACGTCGCCCTCTACATAACATGAAAACATCAAGTTCTAAATTGGAGTTTTCTTTGTTAAATCGTGGGTCCCCTCTCCTTTCACCCATACGCCCTTCCTCTTCCACTCATGCTACGCCTTCCCTATTCCATCCACGTCACCCAAGAGTGTGATACACACACTCCCCCACACTCCAAGTCAAGCTCACGCTTTCCTCTTGGCAACTCACGCTTTTCATCTTGGAGAATGGAAACATCACGCTTAAAGGATGGAATGAGAGCATGGATCTCCTCCTTCAACCCATGCGTGGACCTCCTTGCCTAATTCGCCCCCTCCTTTCCTTGTTTTCTCCTCATCCCCTCACCTTCTTACCATTTCCCCTCACCCTAAAAGCTTAGTCTCTCATTGGCTTGTTTTTGTCTTTGAGTTGTCTTGTCCCTTGGATGTTTGACATTTGTCAAAGATCCAAGAGGGGTCCTCTTGGTCCCTCAAGGCTATTTAAGGGACCTCTCACTCCCTCATTTCACATCATTCTTCATAGTAATGTTATGCTACCAAACTCTCTCCATCCCACTCTCTCTCTCTCATTACTTTCACATTGTTTCATTGGTTTTGGCTCTTGAAGAGCGTGTAGAAGCATTGTTGCTACAACCTCTTCCCATTTAATAATACAGAAATGCTTTGGAGGAACTGTGGCGTTCAAGATTAGTCTGGATGTGCCACTTATTGCGAGGTGATATCATTCTGAATCTTTATGTGTTTTGGTCAATAGTTGCTCAAGTAAATTAGTTTACTAGGCTAGGTGAGGCAATAGTGTAGTTGTCCATCTATATATTGTATGCATGCTTATATAATAGAAACTAAGTTGTATTGTCTATGCATGCGGGATATTATCTGTTGTTCCATCTCACTTTTGGTTTAAGTTTTGCAGATCACCTCTATGAAGTTGTTGGGATAGCTTCAAGGATGAATATACCCTCATCTTCGCTTACACTTCACTAGCATTTTCTGTCCTTCTTCCTCATTCTTTCACGTTCAGTGTTGGTATATAACATGCTTAGATTGGTCACTTAATCATTACAATTTTCTGGTTTTTGTATGCACGAAATTTCTGCCTAAAAACAAAAATTTAATAACTTTGTTGAGTGTGTTGCAGCTCAAATCAGCAAGAAATAGCTTGCTGATTTTTGCAAATTTTCGCCGGGACAAGAGGGCATGCTGCCCAATTTCATGCACAACACACCCTCAAAAAACTCCTCTCATTGTGGTAACAATTTCTCTTCTTTCTCTTCTCTCTAAAATACTGTAAACGCAAGCCCAAAGGAGTTGTACCCAAGCGGCTTGCCTTCCTTTCCTTTAGTCTTTAATTTGCAAGTTTAGATTAGTTTTCTTTTCTGTCTTCCTTGCTTAGTTTAGCTAGATTAGTAGTGGTTTCTACATGCATGCTTAAAGTTAAAATTATCTAGAGTAGATCACACACACATAACTAATTAGCTTAGAGCCCGTGGAGGCATCGTGAATCTTTCCTTTTATCTTCGTTTACCTTGCATGAAATTTTTACTTTCTTAAGTCCTCACCTAACACACATGCATGCATTAATTGGTTAATTAATTTCTCGATCTTATCATTTACTTTACATGCAAGCACCTATTTCTTAAGTTTTTATCTTATGTACATGCATGCAAATCGATATCTTTGAGGCTTAATTAACCACTATAGATTCCGCAAGTTGTTTCCGTCGCTTCATGTTTCACATGCAACAATCTAATTAAGCATTTTTAACTTGCAATTTATTTGTTCAAAGGCTTCAGCCTTCATTTTCAGTCTTCAGTCACAAGCTTCTTCAGTTCTTAAAATTCACATGACGTAAATCAACCATTTAAGAACTGGCAATTTCATTGTTAAGAGTTCACACTCGTCCTCAGTACTTTGGCAACTTTATTTGAGCAAGCTACAAGCACTCAAACACACATTGCAATACTTAGTTCATAGGTCTAAAATTAATTAATTAGACTTAATAGGACACCATAACTCGCCATCTTCGCCGTTTAAAATGGGGTCGGAGGAAGGCAACGGAAGGTGCTAGGCCAGCGACGGTCTCGTGGCGCACGACGTCCTTTCTGGGAGTACTTTGATCTTAGGGCTGACCTGTGAATCTAGGGTAGGCCTCGTTGCCTCACTTCTTGAGCATCCAGCAGTCACTTGGTAACTGGGGGAGGAGAGTTTTTGGGTTGACACCTAGATAGGGCTAAAATTAATCACTTAGCTCAATCCTAGGTCTGCAACACCTACAATTTGAATTTTACACTTGCAAGCAACTGATCTCATTGTCTTTCAATTCATATGCAAGTTATCTTTTATGTGTTGTAGAATTATTGCTTAAGTGGTTATATCTTGTCATCTAGAACACACTTTACATTTTCAAGCTTTTTCATCTATCTCGTGTTCTTGATTTGTGGTGTGATCCTTCAAGAAGTGCGCATCCACCTGGAGGCATTCTCTTGATTGGGTCTTGAGTGCTTTGCGTCTCTTGGCCATTGAAAAGCAGTCCAACAGAATTCTATCTGTTGCGAGCATGCTTGGCTTGATGTGTTGATTATCTCTCGTCTTTGAATATCTTATTTCCTACACATTTCAAGCAATTGTTAGTATATTGTATATCTTGTATCTAGTTTAGCTTGTATATCTCATATATTTCTTTGTATCTAAGTTGTATCTATCTTGTTGTAATACTTTGTAACTTGTAATTAATCTTCCCTTAATCTAGTTGACCCCATTGCCCAATCTTAGGCACTAGTCTTAGTTGTCCTAGGGAAAGGTCTGACTCTCATACTTAGATAGTTTCATCTTGCATTGGTTGATTAACATCATAGGCTAAATTCCCCCTGACCTTTTAACCAATTAAAACCAACTCCTAGAACATAAACGTTAATCTCATCTAGTAACTAGGGTATACCCCCCTTGGCTTCCCTAGGAGTTAGCCTAGACGGAAGAGGTTCAAGTCAAAGTGACAGCGTGAACTTTGAACCTAGGCATTGTGCCTCCGAGGACACACTAAGTGAGCAGGACTTAGCTCACGTTTGCAAGTGTGTAGAAGGACAACAACACACCTAAGTGGCATGCTTTATCATTTAGCAGTAAACAAGAGGGACAAGCCATTATGAGGCTAGTTGCATACCAGGAGAGCTTTTGGGATGCGGTGAAGGAGGTGTGCACCATCAATGAGCCTTTGGTAAAGGTTCTTCGCTTGGTCGACGGAGACAAGCCCGCAATGGGCTACCTATATGAGGCTATGGATAGGGCCAAAGAGTCTATTCGTGCTTATTATGTGGACAAGGGGGATCAAGGGCAGGAGAGAAAAGAAATGATATGGAGGGTGATTGATGACAGATGGAACAACACACTCCATCGCCCCATTCATGTTGCAAGGTTATACCTCAACCCTGCCTTCTCTTACACCTATGGCTTCAGGGTTGATTCAGAAGTTATGTCTGGCTTCTTTGAGTGTGTCCAGAGGATGGTGCCAAGTGCAGCTAACCGATTAGAGCTTTCCCAAGAGTTGGAACTCTATAAGAGGTCCATTGGCTTATTTGGGTTTGACATGGCCATAAATGACAGGAAGAACATAATGCCAAGTAAGTTTCATCTTGTTTTAACTTTTAACTTTCAAAATTCATTTTTCAAATTTCAATTTATCAAATTAATCATTGATCTTCTTAAGTTGTTTCTTTGTTTTAAACTAAATCATTGTCTTCTCTTATGTTTCTCTAATTCGTTGTAGATACTTGGTGGGAAAATTATGGCACAAAGGTACCTATTCTACAGAAGATGGCAATTCGGGTGCTTAGCCAGACATGTAGCTCTTCTGGTTATGAGCGCAACTGGAGTGTATTTGAAAAAATACACACCAAAAAGCACAACAGGTTAGAGAATTTCAAATTAAATTTTAAATTCATTATAAAATTATAAATTATTAAATTGTCATTTAAATTTTATGCTCCTTTACATTCTAATAAATTAATTTATGATCCTCCTATAGGTTGGATACCCCACGCCTTAATGATTTGGTCTACGTCTACTACATTCTCAGGTTGTGGGTGAAGCAACTTGAGAAAAAACCTGATGCGAAGGCCATTTCATTGGATGGGATTGACACCATTGTTGCATGGAGGGTGGAGGTCAAAGAACCTATTATTGAGACCGCCCTTGATTGGCTAGAGGATAGTGATGATGATCACGGTATCTTTGAGGAGCTGGATCAGGACGTTCCAGAGGATATTCAATTTCACGCCAAGTCTGCGAGTGTCCCACCAACAGAGCCACAGTCACAGTCAAAGGGAGATAGACCCAGTGGTAGCACTAGCAGTCTACCTCCTCTACCTTCTTCTAGAGGACATCAGTCTCGAGGGTCTTCTAGTTCTTCTAGAGGACGTTCAACTCCAGTACGAGGCGCACATGCCTCAAGGGCACCTACTCCTAGTGCTAGAGGAAAAGCACTTTCTGCAGTGATTACCTTTGCCCGTAAAAGGGGTAGAGCCAAAGGGAATCGATAGTTTATTTACTTGATTTCATTGTAGGTGACTCATGAGTC
The DNA here is from genome assembly GCA_032191745.1 of Picea mariana. Classification (NCBI taxonomy): domain Eukaryota; kingdom Viridiplantae; phylum Streptophyta; class Pinopsida; order Pinales; family Pinaceae; genus Picea; species Picea mariana. Next base: position 16,721 of record JASDQU011509150.1, read on the forward strand.
ATGACAATCATGAGATACACTTATTATATTTTTTGATGACTCGAGAATCAAGATTCAGGACATGATTCATTTTTTATGTGTGATGTATCGCTAGACATCTTATATATCTTATATATCAGTTTTATTTCCATATTCATGTGGCAATCTGTCTATTTGATGCTATTGTTGCTTTAAATGTTTCAAAAATTAAAAAAAAAAGAATATTTTTGTATTTTTTTAAGTTTGTCGATGTTTTCGTGATAAATCTGAAACGATGTTTTCTGGACCCCCGACGATTTTTTCGCCGATACGATTTTTGTAACTTTGCATTATTTAACTGAGGGGGGCTTGTGACTACCATCGGAGTCTGGCAGAATCTACCTTCTTGGGATTTTGATTAATATGTGCCTTCACTTCCTCCTAAAATGCTTTTGATTGAAGAATGTAGGCCTAGATTTTTTTTCTTTGTTGGTTGCTTCTCTTTTTTCCTTGTAAGTTTTCCTTTCCACCTTTTTCAACAGTCTATCCTCCTCTGATTCTTCTTCCTCCAATTGTTGATCCTTTTTCCTTGTTAATACTCCATGGAATTGTGAAATAAGATTCTCAAAGGCTTCTATATTTCCCAAGGATGGCTTTGGGGTGGGTGAAATCAAAGTATCCAGTTGAGAATCAGAAAAAATAGAAGAAGCTCCTTTAGAAGGGATCGTGTTTACTTGATTAGAGAGAAGATCTGGGACTTGATCTTTAGGTAACACTTCAAGATGGACTTGCAATTCCAAGTGAATGACCACTGGAATTGATTTGTCTAAAGAGATTGAGGCAGACTGGATCACGAAGGCTACTTTTTGGGCTAGATCTGTCCATGAAGGCAATTCTTCTCATTGAGAGAGGAGATCAAACCTATTTCCAACAATGATCGGTTTTCCTTTTGGGGCCTGGGAGGAGGTGGGCACATTTTGGTTGTTACCCATCTTCTTTTTCATTACTTGCCACTATTCTTCCTTTCCATTGGAGATAAGAGTGGCACTGCTTTTTTACATTCCTTTACAAAGTATTCATATTGATGACAGATCTTGCATTTGAAGGGTAGTTGTTCCTAGTCCAGTTTTTGGATGTGACTCTAGTTGTCCAGGCTAAGCTTGATATCCTCTGGAATACTTTTTTTCAGATCGACCTCTACACAGATTTGGGCACATGGGAACATACCAAATTTTAGCTCCAATCTATCAATATATTTTCCGAGAGCATTGCTTAAATAGTTTTCAGGGATTCATCATTCCAACAATGTAGAGGGAGATGTGGTAATCTTACCCAAATCGACATTGTTGATAGAACATCAATTTTTGGATTGAAGTCAAGCATCCATTTGTTGAGATACATTCCCTTGAATCCTTGAAGTAGGGGCCATTTTTTAATATTAGATGTCTATTATCTTTGAACTTGAAGAGAAAGGCATAAAACCCTCGACCACAGAAGTCATATGACAGTTTTGCTTTGATCATCCCCATCCAATTTTTTTGCATCCAAATGTCCATAGATTTCAATGACAGACGGAGTTCAATAAATTGGCCAACGAGGCCTCTTTCAAAAAATGCAAGCGCTTTGTGTCAAGGCTCGAGGGACAATTACAAGAAGTTTTACTTTAGGTATAGAATCCAATTTCTTGACAAAATTGGAGGCTTGGGGCTTGGCCAATCGCATCTCAATAGAGGAGATCAGAGCTTGAAAAGTCATTTCCTCAGTGGTTGGAGGGGGCGTCTCCCCTCTTGGATTCATTTCCAAGAGGGTTGTGAACAAAGAGCAGCAAAATTGATAGAAGGATAGGGTTACTTTGGAAAGAGAAAAATAGCATTTTTTCCAAATTACTAAATATTAGCAATCCCCTTAAATTCTTAATAATTAAGAATTTAAAGAACAGGTCAATCTATCCACCACCACTAGCACTAAATCATAACCTCTCTATGTCTTAGGCAGTCCCAAAATGAAATCCATGTTTATGTCTTCCCACAGCTTTTCAGGTACCAGTAAGGGAGTATAAAGCCTAATGTTTTGGCTTCTCCCCTCGGCCAACTAACAAATTCCACAACACTCAACAAACTTCTTGACAACTTTATTGATACCGGACCAAAAATAACTCTCATCCACCAATGCCTTGGTTTTATCCACTCCAAAGGTCCACCTAAACCTTCGCTATGTAGCTCTCAAATGAGGTTCAGTCTCAACAAACTTCGTGGAATACACAATTTTTTATTCTTTTACAAGAATCCCTCTTAGATGTGGAAATCAAAATATGGTGTCATGTTCATACCCCATGGTTCTTTGAACGCTTTTCATGCCTCTATAAAATCCGTGTCTTCTACATACAACTCTTTCATGCTATCCAAACTAGCAACTTCAACATGCATGGTATTTAACAACATCACCCTTCAACTTAATGCATCGACAACCTTATTAGACTTTCCAAACCTATGTTATAAAACAAATGAGTAACTATATAAAAACTCCACCCATTTCAAATGCTTTTGATTCAGCTTACCTTCATGGTTTATGTATTATAGTGACTTATGATCTGTAAACAACATAAATTCCTTCGGTAGCAAATAGTGTTTCCATTTCTTCAAGGCTTGAACAATGGCATAGAATTCTCGATCATAAACAGAGTACTTTTTCTTAGCATCGTTTAACTTCTTGCTAAAGAATGCTATCGGCTTACCATCTTGACTCAAGACCACTCCAATCGCTAAACCACTTACATCACAATCTACTTGAAACACCTTGCTAAAATATAGAAGTGCCAACACTCGCTGTTTGGTTACCTTCTTCTTCAAGGTTTCAAAGGACTTTGTTACTGCTATTGTTGTCCACTGGAAAGCTCCCGTCTTCAAACACTCGGTGAGTGGTGCACAAATCCCACTAAAATTTGTGATAAACTTATGGTAAAAGCTCGCCAAACCATGGAAACTTCTTATATCAAACATAAATTAAGGCATTGGCCAATCCATAATGGCTTTCACCTTTTCAAGATCCACCTTCAAACCCTTTTTTTGAAACTATAAAACCCAAGTAAACTAACTCTTCTTGCAAAAACGTACACTTCTTCAAGTTAATTTTCAGCTTCTCCACTTTCAGCATTTCCAACACTTGCTTCACATGCTCCAAGTGCTCTTCCTTGGACCTACTAAATATCAAAATGTCATTAAGATACAAGATGACAAATTTTCCCAGAAATGGCTTCAATACCTCGTTCATCAATCTCATAAAAGTACTAGGCGCATTGGTCAATCCAAATGACATAACTAGCCATTCAAACAATCCATCCTTCGTCTTGAATGTTGGCTTCCACTTGTCACCTTCCTGTATCCGAATCTGATGGTATCCACTCTTCAAATTTATCTTTGAAAAGTACTTCGCCCCACTCAAGCAATCCATGAGGTCTTCCATTCTTGGTAAAGGAAACAAGTACTTGTGAATTAGTGCACATTCGCCATTCACCACCCTCCTTCCGTGTCAAAATTGTTGGGACAGCGGAAGGACTTAAACTTTCTCAGATCAACCCTTTGTCAAGTAACTCTTGTACCTACCTATTTACTTCTTCGCTTTTCGCGGGAGTCATTCGGTAAGGAGACTTATTGGGTAGACTTGATCTTGGAATCAAATCAATCCGATGTGAAATACTTCTCATGGGAGGCATTCCCATTGGTATATCATTGGCAACAATCCCTACATACCCATCCAACAATTTTTGAATCTTTGTTGGCACGTGACTCTTTTACTCACCTTCTTGTCTCTTCTTTGGCATTATGGCCAAACACAAATTTGTCGTCTTTTGTTCCTTCAAAAATTCTCTGGCTGGGCACAACATTACATGACCACTTCTGCCGCCAATATTTCTAGTATCACTATAGTCCATTGATGCTATCTCCTCTTACACCATTGGCTCTAGCCTATAGAATTGTCCATCATTATTGAATTCATATGTATTTTCCATACCATATGAAGAACCTTCCTATCAAATAGCCAAGGTCTTCCTAGCAATACATGACATGCGTCCATCTCCACCATGTCACATAATACTTGGTCACTGAAGTTGTTGCTTTGGAAACTCAGCAAGCATTGCTCCATCACAATGACTTGTTGACCCTTCTATAGCCATGAAACCCGATATGGATTGGGATGAGGGAAGCACTTCAATTTCATCTTATTGATCACCTCCGTGGACACTAGATTTTCTGTGCTTTTGCCATCTACCGATCAAATTGCAACATTTACCCTGGAACCTTGCATTTAGTTTTAAAAACCCTCTTCCTCTATTCATGTTCCTTCGTAGCCTTTTGTCTAGGTTTGAGTAACACTTCTTAACATAAGGTTTTCACCCCATTCATGTTGAAGCATTACAACAGTGTCTCCTACAACTGATGCCTTACCTGCTTGCATGACATGAGTCTTGGCCTCATTCCTTCTTCCCTGATTGTGCTTCTCTGGGAATTCAGATGCTTTGTGCCCTTCCACTCCACATATATAGCAAATAATGACATACTTACCCTTGCCTCTTCCAAACCCTCTGCCTCTGCCAGCATGGTTGTCTCCTTTGGTAATTTGACTATTGGACGCTTCAGCTTCTCTCCCTTCACTAGACAGTACTCTTGCAGCCTTTGCTCTTTCTCTGCCTCTAAGATTGTTTCCTCTGCAATTCTGCTACCACTTCCTATTCAACTTTTCCTTTACCTTTAAAGCAATCTGATATGCTTCATCCACAATTCAGAAATAATGGGTACTCATCTCATATTGAATTTGGAACTTCAATCCATTCACATACCTTGCTGCCCTTTGGTACTTTGGCTCTTTAATTCCTAATCTAAGTGACAGTTTGAAGAACTCTCCTATATACTCCTGAACAAATGTCTCTTTTTGTTTCAAATTTTGTACTTGTCTCTACAAACTTTGTTGGTAATCAACAGGCAAGAACTCCTTGATCTTACTTACCATTTTCTTCCAGGTTTTTATCTTCTCCTACTGCTTGTCTACTATGTTTTTCTTCACAACATCCCAACAGAGTGCAACATGCCCTTTCAACTTCATTATTGCAAAATGAACTCTATTGGGTTCTTGGACATTCTCATACTCAAATTATCTCTCGAGCTCTCCTATCCAATCCACGAGAGTCTCTGCTTTCAGAGTGCCATCATAGCRAAAAACTTCCRCTCTTGCATTACCTCTATCCTTCAGAAATGAGATCAAATGCTTGACCARGTCTCTTTCATCAGCATTTCRTTCTTCCTACATCTTGTCTTCTGACTTTAAATCTGCTACAGCTCYAACATATTCAATTCTTCTATTCTCTAATTCTTTGATTCTCCTTCTCAATTCCTCCAATTACCAGTTCCTCGCACCTCCTTGACGTGCTTCTCTTTGCAGTGGCATCCTTAGGAGTTGTCTTGTAGTCCTCAAACAGACTACCATYCMCAGGCCTTTCTTTTGGCACTGCCTCCCACCACTCTTCTCCCTGTAGACAMAAGCTGAAACAACCCTCTCTCAAGTCTCCTTGCTGCCACAGTTKCATAGGTACTAATCTTGCGGAACCCAACTCTCAGGAGCTAATTAGTTCTAATGATTTTGCAATTCTCAACCAGAGCTAAACCTTGCTCTAATACCACTTAATGCACAATATGATTCTATAATTCTCTAACACGGCCACAAAACTAGATCAGCATTATTAGAGTACAGTGACTTACGGGAGTAGTGTACTTGAGAAGTCACAATATACAAATGCTACAGAATTAAATATGGGCAGAATTAATAATGTAAATAACAAGAAACAAAAGTAAAGGGATAGAATCTAATTCTTTACTGAATAATAC
>JASDQU011509151.1:17155-31619 GCA_032191745.1 Picea mariana
TCTCAACTTTGGATCACATTCTAGGCCCTCGTTTGAATGAAGTGGGATTATGGGTTGAAAAGTAAAATTTTTAATTTTAAAATATGAAATCAACTCTGGATACCAATTAGAGAGCTGTAGACGTGGTTTTGATTGCAAGCGTAGACGTGTAGTTCTCAGGCCGCATTTTCTCAACTTCGGGTCACATTCCAGGCCCGAGTTTGAACAAAGTGGGATTATGGGTTGAAAAGTAAAATTCTTCATTTCCAAATATGAAATCAACTTTAGATAAACATTTGAGAGTTGTAGACATGGTTTTGATTTTGAGCAGAGACGTTTAGTTCTTCGGACACATTTTCTCAACTTCGGGTCACGTTCCAGGTCCGAGTTTGAACAAAGTGGGATTATGGGTTGAAAAGAAAAATTCTTCGTTTCCAAATATGAAATCAACTTTGTATACTGATTGGAGAGTTGTAGACGTGGTCTTGATTGCGAGAGCAGACGTGTAGTTCTCGGGATGCATTTTCTCAACTTCGGGACACATTCCAGGCCCGAGTTTGAACGAATTGGGATTATGGGTTGAAAAGTAAAATTCTGCGTTTTCAAATATGAAATCAACTTAGGATACCCATTTGAGAGTTGTAGATGTGGTCTTGATTGCGACCGCAGACGTGTAGTTCTCGGGGCACATTTTCTAAACTTCGGGTTACATTACAGGCCCGAGTTTGAACGAAGTGGGATTATGGGTTGAGAAGTAAAATTCTTTGTTTCCAAATATGAAATAAACTTTGGATACCTATTTGAGAGTTGTAGACGTGGTCTTGATTGCGAGAAGAGACGTGTATTTCTCTGGCCGCATTTTCTCAACTTCGGGTAACATTCCAGGCCCGAGTTTGAAGAAGTGGGATTATGGGTTGAAAAGCAAAATTCTTTGTTTCCAAATATGAAATCAACTTTGGATACCCATTTGAGAGTTGTAGACGTAGTCTTGATTGCGAGCGAAGACGTGTTKTTCTTTGGCCACATTTTCTCAACTTCACGTCACATTCCAGACCTGAGTTTGAACGAAGTGGGATTATGGGTTGAAAACTAAAATTCATTGTTTCCAAATATGAAWTCAACTTTGAATATCCATTTGAGAGTTKTAGACATTGTCTTGATTGCGAGCGGAGACGTGTAGTTCGTCGGACGCATTTTCTCAACTTCGGGTCACATTCGAAGCCTTGATTGCAAGCGGAGACATGTAGTTTTTCGACCGCATTTTCTCAACTTCAGGTGACATTCCAGGCCCGAGTTTGAACGAAGTGGATGGGTTGAAAACTATAATTATTCGTTTCCAAATATGAAATTAACTTTGTATACCTATTTGAGAGTTGTAGACGTGGTTTTGATTTCGAACAGAGACGTTTACTTTTCAACCCATAATCCCACTTCATTCAAACTCGGGCCTAGAATGTGACCCAAAGTTGAGAAAATGTGGCCTGAGAACTACACGTTTGTGCTTGCAATCAAGACCACGTCTATAGCTCTCAAATTGGTATCCAAAGTTGATTTCATATTTTAAAATAAAAATATTTACTTTTCAACCCATAATCCCACTTCATTCAAACGAGGGCCTAGAATGTGACCCAAAGTTGAGAATATACGGCCAAAAAACTACACGTCTCTACTCGCAATCAAGACCATGTCTACAAATCTCACATGGGTATCCAAAGTTGATTTCATATTTGGAAACGGAGAATTTTACTTTTCAACCCATAATCCCACTTCGTTCAAACTCGTGCCTGGAATGTGACTCGAAGTTGAGAAAATGCGACAGAAGAACTACACTTCTCCGCTCACAATCAAGTCCACGTCTACAACTCTAAAATAGGTATACAAAGTGAATTTCGTATTTGGAAACGAATAATTTCAGTTTTCAACCCATAATACCACTCCGTTCAAACTCGGGTCTAGAATGTGACACGAAGTTGAGAAAATGCACCCCGAGAACTACATGTCTCTGCTAGCAATCAAGACCATGTCTACAACTCTCAAATGGGTATCCAAAGTTGATTTCATATTTGGAAACGAAGAATTTTACTTTTCAACCCATCATCCCACTTCGTTCAAGCTCGGGCCTTGAATGTGACCCGAAGTTGAGAAAATGCGTCCGACGAACCACATGTCTCCGCTCGCAATCAAGACCATGTCTACAACTCTCAAATGGATATTCAAAGTTGATTTCATATTTGGAAACGGTGAATTTTAGTTTTCAACCCATAATCCCACTTTGTTCAAACTCAGGTCTGGAATGTGACGCGAAGTTGAGAAAATGTGGCCGAAGAACAACACGTCTTCGCTCGCAATCAAGACTACGTCTACAACTCTCAAATGGGTATCCAAAGTTGATTTCATATTTGGAAACAAAGAATTTTTCTTTTCAACCCATAATCCCACTTCTTCAAACTCGGGCCTGGAATGTGACCCGAAGTTGAGAAAATGCGTCCGGTGAACTACACGTCTCTTCTCGCAATCAAGACCACGTCTACAAGTCTCAAATAGGTATCCAAAGTTTATTTCATATTTGGAAACAAAGAATTTTACTTCTCAACCCATAATCCCACTCCGTTCAAACTCAGGCCTGTAATATAACCCGAAGTTTAGAAAATGTGCCACGAGAACTACACGTCTGCGGTCGCAATCAAGACCACGTCTACAACTCTCAAATGGGTATCCTAAGTTGATTTAATATTTGAAAACACAGAATTTTACTTTTCAACCCATAATCCCAATTCGTTCAAACGCGGGCCTGGAATGTGTCCCGAAGTTGAGAAAATGCATCCCGAGAACTACACGTCTGCTCTCGCAATCAAGACCACATCTACAACTCTCAAATCGGTATACAAAGTTGATTTCATATTTGGAAACGAAGAATTTTTCTTTTCAACCCATAATCCCACTTTGTTCAAACTCGGACCTGGAACATGACCCGAAGTTGAGAAAATGTGTCCGAAGAACTAAACGTCTCTGCTCGAAATCAAAACCACGTTTACAACCCTCAAACGTTTATCCAAAGTTGATTTCATATTTGGAAATGAAGAATTTTACTTTGTATACCCATTTGAGAGTTGTAGACGTGGTCTTGATTGCGACCGCACATGTGTAGTTCTCGGGGCGCATTTTCTAAACTTCGGGTTACATTACAGGCCCGAGTTTGAACGGATTGGGATTATGGGTTGAGAAGTAAAATTCTTTGTTTCCAAATATGAAATAAACTTCGGCTACCTATTTGAGAGTTGTATACATGGTATTGATTGCGAGAAGAGAAGTGTAGTTCTCCGGACGCATTTTCTCAACTTCGGGTCACATTCCAGGCCCGAGCTTAGACAAAGTGGGATTATGGGTTGAAAAGTAAAATTCTTCGTTTCCAAATATGAAATCAACTTTGGATACCCATTTGAGAGTTGTAGAGGTGGTCTTGATTGCGAGCGGAGACGTGTAGTTCTTCGACTATATTTTTTCAACTTTGGGTCACATTCTAGGCCCGAGTTTGAACGAAGTTGGATTATGGGTTGAAAACTAAAAATTTTCGTTTCCAAATATGAAATACGCTTTGGATACACATTTGAGAGTTGTAGACGTGGTCTTGATTGTGAGAGGAGACGTGTAGTTCTTCGACTGCATTTTCTCAACTTCGGGTCACATTACAGTCCCTAGTTTGAACGAAGTGGGATTATGGGTTGAAAAGTAAAATTCTTCGTTTCCAAATATGAAATCAAATTTGGATACCCATTTGAGAGTTGTAGATGTGGTCTTGATTGCGAGCGGAGACGTGTAGTTCTTCGACCGCATTTTCGCCACTTCGGGTCAGATTACAGGCCCGAGTTTGAACGAAGTGGCATTATGGGTTGAAAAGTAAATACTTCGTTTCCAAATATGAGATCAACTTTGGATACCCATTTGAGAGTTGTAGAGGTGGTCTTAATTGCGAGCAAGGCAGGTAGTTCTTCGACCGCATTTTCTAAACTTTGGATACCCTTTTGAGAGTTGTAGATGTGGTATTGACTGCGAGTGGAGACTTGTAGTTCTTCGGCTACATTTTCTGAACTTCGGGTCACATTCCAGGCCCGAGTTTAAACGAAGTGGGATTATGGATTGAAAAGAAAATTTCTTTGTTTCCAAATATGAAATCAACTTTGGATACCCATTTGAGAGTTGTAGACGTGGTCTTGATTGCGAACGGACACATGTAGTTTTTCGACACCATTTTCTCAACTTCAGGTCACATTCCAGTTCCGAGTTTCAACGAAGTGGGATTATGGGTTGACAAGTAAAATTCTTCATTTCCAAATATGAAATAAACTTTGGATACCCATTTGAGAGTTGTAAAGGTTGTCTTGATTGCGAGCGGAGACTTGTAGTTCTTCGGCCGCATTTTATCAACTTCGTGTCACATTCCAGGCTCGAGTTTAAACGAAGTGGGATTATGGGTTGAAAAGAAAAATTCTTTGTTTCCAAATATGAAATCAACTTTGGACACCCATTTGAGATTTTTAGACGTGGTCTTGATTKCGAGCAGAGATGTGTAGGTCTTCGGCCGCATTTTCTCAACTTCGGGTCACATTCTAGGCCCGATTTTGAAGAAGTGGGATTATGGGTTGAAAAGTAAWATTCTTCGTTTCCAAATAAGAAATCAACTTTGGATACCCATTTGAGAGTTGTAGACRTAGTCTTGATTGCGAGCGGAGACATGTTGTTCTTCGGCCGCATTTTCTCAACTTCGCGTCACATTCCAGGCCTAAGTTTGAAMAAAGTGGGATTATGGGTTGAAAAGTAAAATTCACTKTTTCCAAATATGAAATCAGCTTTGAATACCCATTTGAGAGTTGTAGACATGGTYTTAATTGCGAGCAGAGACGTGTAGTTCGTCGGATGCATTTTCTCAACTTTGGGTCACATTCAAGGCCCGAGTTTGAACGAAGTGGGATGATGGGTTGAAAAGTAAATTTTGCGTTTCCAAATATGAAATCAACTTTGGATACCCATTTGAGAGTTGCAGACGTGGTCTTGATTGCTAACGGAGACCTGTAGTTCTCACGCCGCATTTTCTCTACTTCGGGTCACATTCAAGGCCCGAGTTTGAACGAACTGGGATTTTGGGTAGAAAAGTAAAATTCTACGTTTCCAAATACAAAATCAACTTTGGATACCCATTTGAGAGTTGTAGATAAGGTCTTGATTGCAASGGGAGACGTGTAGTTCTCTTTCAACATTTTCTCAAATTCGGGTCGCATTCCAGTTCTGAGTTTGAACGAAGTGGGATTATGGGTTGAAAAGTAAAAKTMTACGTTTCAAAATATGAAATCAACTTTGGATRCCCATTTGAGAGTTGTAGACGTGGTCTTGATAGCAAGTGGAGACGTGTAGYTCTTCTACCGCATTTTCTCAACTTYGGGTCACATTCCAAGACCGAGTTTGAATGAAGTGGTATTATGGGTTGAAAAGTAAAATTCTTCATTTCCAAATATGAAATCAACTTTGGATACTCATCTGAAACTTGTAGAYGTGGTCTTGATTGCGAGCGAAGACGTGTAGTTCTTTGWCARTATTTTTTCAACTTCAGGTCACATTCCAGGCCTGAGTTTGAACAAAGTGGGATTATGGGATGAAAAGTAAAATTCTTCGTTTCCAAATACGAAATTCACTTTGGATACCCATTTGAGAGTTGTATACGTTGTCTTGATTGCGAGCAGAGACGTGTAGTTCTTGGGCCGCATTTTCTCAACTTCGGGTCACATTCCAGGCTCGAGTTTCAACGAAGTGGGATTATGGGTTGCAAAGTAAAATTCTTCATTTCCAAATATGAAATCAACTTTGGAGAACCATTTAGGATTTGTAGACATGGTGTTGAATGCGAGCGGAAACGTGTAGTTCCTCGGCCGCATTTTCTCAACTTGGGGTCACATTCCAGGCCCGAGTTTGAAAGAACTGGGATTATGGGTTGAAAATTAAAATTCTTCATTTTGAAATATGAAATCAACTTTGGATACCCATTTGAGAGTTGTAGACTTGGTCTTGGTTGCGAGCGGAGACGTGTAGTTCTCGGGCAACATTTTCTCAACTTCGCATCACATTCCAGAGCCGAGTTTGAACGAAGTGGGATTATGGGTTGAAAACTAAAATTCTTTATTTCCAAATATGAAATCAACTTTGGATACCCATTTCAGAGTTGTAGACTTGGTCTTGATTGCGAGCGGAGACGTGTAGTTCTCGGGCCGCATTTTCTCAACTTCACATCACATTCAAGACCCGAGTTTGAACGGAGTGGTATTATGGGTTGAAAAGTAAAATTCCTCGTTTCCAAATATGAAATCAACTTTGGATACCCATTTGAGAGTTGTAGACGTGGTCTTGATTGCGAGCGGAGACGTGTAGGTCTTCGACCGCATTTTCGCAACTTCGGGTCACATTCCAGGCCCGAGTTTGAACGAAGTGGGAATATGGGTTGAAAAGTTAAATTTTTAGTTTCCAAATATGAAATCAACTTTGGATACCCATTTGAGAGTTGTATACATGGTCTTGATTGCTAGCAGAGACATGTAGTTCTTGGGGTGCATTTTCTCAACTTCGGGTCACATTCCAGGCCAGAGTTTGAACGGAGTGGGATTATGAGTTGAAAAGTAAAATTCTTTGTTTCAAAACATGAAATCAACTTTCGATACCCATTTGAGAGTTGTAGACGTGGTCTTGATGAAGAGCATAGAAGTGTAGTTCTCGGGCCACATTTTCTCAACTTCGGCTCACATTCCAGGCCCGAGATCGAACGAAGTGGGATTATGTGTTGAAAAGTAAAATTATTTGTTTCCAAATATGAAATCAACTTTGGATACCCATTTGAGAATTGTAGACATGGTCGTGATTGCTAGCAGAGACGTTTAGTTCTTCGGACACATTTTATCAACTTCAGGTCACATTCCAGGTCCGAGTTTGAACGGAGTGGGATTATGGGTTGAAAAGTAAAATTCTTCGTTTCCAAATATGAAATGAACTTTGGATACCGATTTGAGAGTTGTAGACGTCGTCTTGATTGCGAGTGCAGACGTGTAGTTCTCGGGCTACATTTTCTCAACTTCGGGTCACATTCCAGCCCTGAGTTTGAACGAAGTGGGATTATGGGTTGAAAAGTAAAATTCTAAGTTTCCAAATATGATATCAACTTTGGATACCTATTTGAGAGTTGTAGATGTGGTCTTGATAGGGACCGGAGACGTGTAGTTCTTCGGCCGCATTTTCTCAACTTCGGGTCACATTCGAAGCTTGAGTTTGAACGAACTGGGATTATGGATTGAAAAGTAAAATTCATTGTTTCCAAAAATGAAATAAACTTTGGATACCCATTTGAGAGTTGTAGACGTGGTCTTGATTGCGACCGCAGATGTGTAGTTCTCAGGGCGCATTTTCTAAACTTCGGGTTACATTACAGGCCCGAGTTTGAACGGAGTGGGATTATGGGTTGAAAAGTAAAATTCTTTGTTTCCAAATATGAAATAAACTTTGGATACCCATTTGAGATTTGTAGACGTGGTCTTGATTACGAGCAGAGACGTTTAGTTCGTCAGACACATTTTCTCAACTTCGAGTCACATTCCAGGTCCGAGTTTGAACAAAGTGAGATTATGGCTTGAAAAGTAAAATTCTTCATTTCCAAATATGAAATAACCTTTGGATACCGATTTGATTGTTGTAAACGTGGTCTTGATTCCGAGCAGAGACATGTAGTTCTTCGCCCGCATTTTCTCAACTTCAGGTCACATTCGAAGCCTGAGTTTGAAAGAAGTGGGATTATGTATTGAAAAGTAAAATTCTCTGTTTCCAAATATGAAATAAACTTTGGATACCCATTTGAGATTTGTAGACATGGCCTTGATTGTGACCGCGGACATGTAGTTCTTGGGGCACATTTTCTCAACTTCGGGTCACATTACAGGCCCGAGTTTAAATAGAGTGGGATTATGGGTTGAAAAGTAAAATTCTTTGTTTCCAGATATGAAATAGACTTTGGATACCCATTTGAGAGTTATAGACGTGGTCTTGATTGTGAGCGGAGACGTGTAGTTCTCGGGGTGCATTTTCTCAACTTTGGGTCACATTACAGGCCCGAGTTTGAACGAAGTGGCATTATGGGTTGAAAAGTAAAATTCTTCATTACCAAATATGAAATCAACTTTGGATACCCATTTGAGAGTTGTAGAGGTTGTCTTGATTGCGAGTGGAGACGTGTAGTTCTTCGACTACATTTTCTCAACTTCGGGTGACATTCCTGGCCCGAGTTTGAACGAAGTGGATGGGTTGAAAACTGAAATTATTCATTTCCAAATATGAAATTAACTTTGTATACCTATTTGAGAGTTGTAGACGTCGACTTGATTGCGAGCGGAGAAGTGTAGTTCTTCTGCCGCATTTTCTCAACTTCGGGTCACATTCCAGGCATGAGTTTGAACGAAGTGGGATTATGGGTTGAAAAGTAAAATTCTTCGTTTCCAAATATGAAATCAACTTTGAATAACCATGTGAGATTTGTAGACGTGGTCTTGATTGCGAGCGGAGACGTGTAGTTTTTTGGCCGCATTTTCTCAACTTTGGGTCACGTTCCAGGCCCTCGTTTGAATGAAGTGGGATTATTGGTTGAAAAGTAAAATTCTTCATTTCCAAATATGAAATCAACTTTGGATACCAATTTGAGATTTGTAGACGTGGTCTTGATTGCGAGCGCAGACGTGTAGTTCTCGTGCCGCATTTTCTCAACTTCGGGTCACATTCCAGGCCCGAGTTTGAACGAAGTGGGATTATGGGTTGAAAAGTAAAATTCTTCATTTCCAAATATGAAATCAACTTTGGATACACATTTGATAATTGTAGACGTGGTTTTGATTTCGAGCAGAGACGTTTAGTTCTTCGGACACATTTTCTCAACTTCGGGTCACGTTCCAAGTCCGAGTTTGAACAAAGTGGGATTATGGGTTGAAAAGAAAAATTCTTCGTTTCCAAATATGAAATCAACTTTGTATACCGATTTGAGAGTTGTAGACGTGGTCTGGATTGCGAGAGTAGACGTGTAGTTCTCGGGATGCATTTTCTCAACTTCGGGACACATTCAAGGCCCGAGTTTGAACGAATTGGGATTATGGATTGAAAAGTAAAATTTTGCGTTTTCAAATATGAAATCAACTTAGGATACCCATTTGAGAGTTGTAGATGTGGTCTTGATTGCGACCACAGACGCGTAGTTCTCGGGGCGCATTTTCTAAACTTCGGATTACATTACACGCTCGAGTTTGAACGGAGTGGGATTATGGGTTGAGAAGTAAAATTCTTTGTTTCCAAATATGAAATAAACTTTGGATACCTATTTGAGAGTTGTAGATGTGGTCTTGATTGCGAGAAGAGACGTGTAGTTCTCCGGCCGCATTTTCTCAACTTCGGGTCACATTCCAGGCCCGAGCTTAGACGAAGTGGGATTATGGGTTGAAAAGTAAAATTCTTCATTTCCAAATATGAAATCAACTTTGGATACCCATTTGAGAGTTGTAGAGGTGGTCTTGATTGCGAGCAGAGACGTGTAGTTCTTCGACTGTATTTTTTCAACTTTGGGTCACATTCCAGGCCCAAGTTTGAACGAAGTTAGATTATGGGTTGAAAAGTAAAAATTTTCATTTCCAAATATGAAATACACTTTGGATACGCATTTGAGAGTTGTAGACGTGGTCTTGATTGCGAGCGGAGACGTGTAGTTCTTCGACAACATTTTCTCAACTTCGGGTCACATTACAGTCCCTAGTTTGAACCAAGTGGGATTATGGGTTGAAAAGTAAAATTCTTCCGTTTCCAAATATGAAGTCAAATTTGGATACCCATTTGAGAGTTGTAGACGTGGTCTTGATTGCGAGCGGAGACGTGTAGTTCTTCGGCCGCATTTTCGCAACTTCAAGTCAGATTACAGGCCCGAGTTTGAACGAAGTGGCATTATGGGTTGAAAAGTTAAATTCTTCATTTCCAAATATGAAATCAACTTTGGATACCCATTTGAGAGTTGTAGAGGTGGTATTAATTGCGAGCAAGACGTGTAGTTCTTCGACCGCATTTTCTCAACTTTGGATACCCATTTGAGAGTTGTAGATGTGGTATTGACTGACAGCGAACACTTGTAGTTCTTCGGCTACATTTTCTCAACTTCAGGTCACATTCCAAGCCTGAGTTTGAACAAAGTGGGATTATGGGTTGAAAAGTAAAATTCTTAATTTCCAAATACGAAATTCACTTTGGATACCCATTTGAGAGTTGTATACGTGGTATTTATTGCGAGCGGAGACGTGTAGTTCTTGGGCCGCATTTTCTCAACTTCGGGTCACATTCCAGGCTCGAGTTTGAACGAAGTGGGATTATGGGTTGGAAAGTAAAATTCTCCGTTTCCAAATACGAAATCAACTTTGGATACCCATTTGAGAGTTGTAGACGTGGTCTTGATAGCGAGTGAAGACATGTAGCTCTTCGGCTGCATTTTCGCACCTTCCGTTCACATTCCAGGCTCGAGTTTGAACGAAGTGGGATTATGGGTTGAAAAGTAAAATTCTTTGTTTTCAAATATTAAATGAACTTTGGATACCCATTTGAGAGTTGTAGACATGGTCTTGATTGTGAGCGGAGACATGTAGTTCTCGGGGCGCATTTTCTCAACTTAGGGTCACATTACAGGCCCGAGTTTGAATGAAGTGGGAATATGGGTTGAAAAGTAAAATTCTTTGTTTCCAAATATTAAATCAACTTTGGATACCCATTTGAGAGTTGTAGATGTGGTCTTGATTGTGAACGTAGAGATGTAGTTCTCGGGCCTCATTTTCTCAACTTTGGGTCACATTCCAGGCCCGAGTTTGAACGAAGTGGGATTATGGGTTGAAAAGTAAAATTCTTCATTTCCAAATATGAAATCAACTTTGGATACCCATTTGAGAGTTGTAGAGGTGGTCTTGATTGCGAGCAGAGACGTGTAGTTCTTCGACTGTATTTTTTCAACTTTGGGTCACATTCCAGGCCCAAGTTTGAACGAAGTTAGATTATGGGTTGAAAAGTAAAAATTTTCATTTCCAAATATGAAATACACTTTGGATACGCATTTGAGAGTTGTAGACGTGGTCTTGATTGCGAGCGGAGACGTGTAGTTCTTCGACAACATTTTCTCAACTTCGGGTCACATTACAGTCCCTAGTTTGAACCAAGTGGGATTATGGGTTGAAAAGTAAAATTCTTCCGTTTCCAAATATGAAGTCAAATTTGGATACCCATTTGAGAGTTGTAGACGTGGTCTTGATTGCGAGCGGAGACGTGTAGTTCTTCGGCCGCATTTTCGCAACTTCAGGTCAGATTAGAGGTCGGAGTTTGAATGAAGTGGCATTATGGGTTGAAAAGTGAAATTCTTTGTTTCCAAATATGAAATCAACTTTGGATACCCATTTGAGAGTTGTAGAGGTGGTCTCAATTGCCAGCAGATACGTGTAGCTCTTCTGCCATGTTTTCTCAACTTTGGATACCCATTTGAGAGTTGTAGATGTGGTATTGACTGCGAACAGAGACTTGTAGTTCTTCGGCTACATTTTCTCAACTTCGGGTCACATGTAGTTTTTCGAGCGGAGACATGTAGTTTTTCGACGGGTTGAAAAACAAAGTTCTTTGTTTCCATGTATGAAATCATATTTGGATAACCATTTGAAAATTGTACACTACAATCTTGATTGTGGGCGAAGACGCGTAGTTCTTGGGCCTCTTTTTCTCAACTTCGGGTCACGTTCTAGGACCAAGTTTGAACAAAGTGGTATTATGGGTTTAAAAACAAAGTTCTATGTTTCCGTGTTTGAAATCATATTTGGATACACATTTGAGAGTTGTACACTACAGTCTTGTTTGCGGGCGAAGACGCATAGTTCTTCGGCCTTTTTTTCTCAACTTCTTGTCACGTTCTAGGGCCAAGTTATAACGAGGTCGAATTATGGGTTGAAAAGCAAAGTTCTTTGTTTCCATGTATGAAAACATATTTAGATACTCATTTGAGGGATTTACATTATAGTCTTGATTGCGGGCGAAGACGCATAGTTCTTGGGCTGCTTTTTCTCAACTTTGGGTCACGTTCTAGACCCAAGTTTGAACAAAGTGGGATTATGGGTTGAAAAGCAAAGTTCTTTGTTTCCACGTATGAATCATATTTTCATACCCATTTGAGAGTGTTACACTACATTCTAGATTGCGGGCGAAGACGCGTAGTTCTTGGGCCGCTTTTTCTCAACTTCGGGTGACGTTCTAGGCCCAAGTTTGAACGAAGTGGGATTATGGGTTGAAAATAAATTTCTTCGTTTCCATGTATAAAATCATATTTGGATACCCATTTGAGAGTTGTATTGGATACCCATTTGAGAGTTGTACACTACAGTATTGATTGCGGGCAAAGACGCGTAGTTCTTGGGCCTCTTTTTCTCAACTTTCGGTCACGTTCTAGGCCCAAGTTTGAACGTAGTGGGATTATGGGTTGAAAAGAAAAGTTATTTGTTTCCACATATGAAATCATATTTTGATACCCATTTGATAGTTGTACACTAGAGTCTTAATTGCGGGCGAAGACGCGTAGCTCTTGGGCCTCTTTTTGTCAACTTCGGGTCACGTTCTAGGCCCAAGTATGAACGAAGTGGGATTATGGGTTGAAAAGCAAAGTTCTCGGTTTCCACGTATGAAATCATATTTGGATACCCATTTGAGAGTTGTACACTATAGTCTTGATTGCGGACGAAGACACGTAGTTCTTGGGCCACCTTTTCGCAACTTTGGGTCACGTTCTAGGCCCAAGTTTGAATGAAGTGGAATTATGGGTTGAAAAGAAAAATTCTTTGTTTCCATGTATGAAATCATATTTGGATACCCATTGGAGAGTTGTACACTACAGTCTTAACTGCGGGCCAAGACGCGTAGTTCTTGGGCCGTTTTTTCTCAACTTCGTGTCACGCTCTAGGCCCAAGTTTGAACGAAGTGATATTCTGGGTTGAAAAGCAAAGTTCTTCGTTTCCACATATGAAATCATATTTAGATACCCATTTGAGAGTTGTATAATACAGTCTTGATTGCGAGCGGAGACGCGTAGTTCATCGCCGTTTTTTCTCAAAATCGGGTCACGTTCTAGGGCCAAGTTTGAACAAAGTGGGATTATGGGATGAAAATAAAAGTTCTTTGTTTCCACATATGAAATCATATTTGGATACCCATTTGAGAGTTGTACACTACAGTGTTGATTGCGGGCAAAAACGTGTAGTTCTTGGGCCACTTTTTCTCAACTTCGGGTCATGTTATAGGCCCAAGTTTGAACGAAGTGGGATTATGGGTTGAAAAGCAAAGCTCTTCGTTTCGACGTCTGAAATCATATTTGGATACTCATTTGAGAGTTGTACACTACAGTCTTGATTACGGGCGAAGACATGTAGTTCTTGGACCGTTTTTTCTCAACTTCGGGTCACATTTTAGGCCCAAGTTTGAATGAAGTGGGATTATGGGTTGAAAGCAAAGTTCTTTGTTTCAAYGTTTGAAATCATATTTGGATACCCATTTGAGAGTTCTACACTACAGTCTTGATTGCGGGCAAACACGCGTAGTTCTTGGGTCATTTTTTCTCAATTTTGGGTCACGTTCTAGGCCCATGTTTGAACGAAGTGAGATTATGGGTTGAAAAGCAATGTTCTATGTTTCCACGTCTGAAATCATATTTGGATACCCATTCGAGAGTTGTACAATACAGTCTCGATAGTGGGAAAAGACGCGTAGTTCTTGAGCCGTTTTTTCTCAATTTCGGGTCACGTTCTAGGCCCAAGTTTGAACGAAGTGGGACTATGGCTTGAAAAGCAAAGTTTTCCATTTCCACGTCTGAAATCATATTTGGATACCCATTCGAGAGTTGTACACTACAGTCTTGATTGCAGGCAAAGACGCGTAGTTATTCGGCCGCTTTTTCTCAACTTCGGGTCACGCTCTAGGCCCATGTTTGAGCGAAGTGGGATTATGGGTTGAAAAGCAAAGTTCTCTATTTCCATGTACGAAATCATATATGGATACCCATTTGAGAGTTGTACACTACAGTCTTGATTGCAAGCAAAGAAGCATAGTTCTTGGGCCGTTTTTTCTCAACTTCGGGTCACGTTCTAGGGCCAAGTTTGAACGAAGTGGGATTATGTGTTGAAAATAAAAGTTCTTTGTTTCCACGTCTGAAATCATATTTGGATACCCATTTGAGAGTTGTACACTACAGTCTTGATTGTGTGCGAAGACTTGTAGTTCTTGGGCCGATTTTTCTCAACTTCGGGTCACATTCTAGGCCCAAATTTGAACGAAGTGGGATTATGGGTTGAAAAGAAAATTTATTTGTTTTCACGTATGAAACCATATATGAATACCCATTTGAGAGTTGTACACTAAA
>JASDQU011509153.1:0-14490 GCA_032191745.1 Picea mariana
ATTTCTTAAGAAATATGTATCTGATGCTAATCATGTTATCGATTGGACTGTGATTCAGGTGGAACCAGAAGGTGTCCTGCAAGTGCATCCTGTGAGCATATTGGACAGGAAAAGAAAACAGCCCCGGAATCGAGCTATAGGGCTTGTAAAGGTCTAGTGGACCTGGTACGGTCCTGAAGAAGCGACATGGGAGCATAACGAAGTAATGCAGGCAGAGTACCCGCATCTTTTTGAAAATTTTGAAAGACTTGCAGAGACAGTGTAAGTTGCACTGAGGATAGTGAAAAAATAAGGGGAGGGGGATTGTAGTGTCCCCAAGGCCGAGCCCCATTGCAAAACATGATATATGAAATGAATTGTAAACATGTCTATAGGCTGGTGAGCCACCTTTTGTATAAGATGGTAGGCTTATGTGTTTGTTAGGCCATGGAGCCTAAGTGTTGAAGGCCAGGAGCCTACTGATGTACTTGTATGTATGTAGAATGATTAATAAAATATAAACACCGCCAGGTGCAGACTGACCATGATGAATGAGTGAAGGGGGATTGAGCGTCCACAGAGTGGGCAAGGGATTAGGGGCTGGAAGGTGGGAAAAAGGGGCTAAGTGTTGAGCCTAGGGGCTAAGCCTAGGGGGCTTAAGCCTGGGAATAATGTTTTAATATTATTTCCCAAAAGACATGTATTTTATTTTATTCTAAGTTCCTGGCAAGGGAAATGTGCAAAAGGGATGTATGCTATGGGAACGCATGCATTTTCCAGGGTGACAAGTGTCAACCCTGGTGTATGCAAATATAATAGCCGAGATGAACCATGGGAGGGGATCTTCGCCATTCTACTCGACCGTTTGAGCGTGAACCCATCGGACCTCTGCAAGAATACCCTGGTACAATCCCGAAACCAAAACTGTGAGACTATCCTGTGATTGTTGAACCTGTTTGGGAAGCGTGTGTCTGTTTTCCCAATCGGTTGTTGCAGCCACGCAGTGCTAGACTGCACGTGGCATACTGGCCAGAGTAAGTTCATGCTGAGATTGTGTATGACCTCTCTTCTAGTGAGGAAGGCGACTGTGGTTGGAAGAAGCAGGTTGTCAGGCCTGTGAGCAACTCTTTCCAGGTGAAAGAGTTTGTTGGGAAGCGGTTTTCTTCCAAAGAGTGTCCAGCACCAGCTTCAGACTCTGAGACTTCATGATCCGGCCTGTTGCCGAGACCCAGAGAGGAGGTTAGCACCGATGGACTGTGCATGTGAAGGTGTATACTCCCGGGCGAAATAGGCATGTGGGGAATGAGAGTTTGGTAGTAGTGGGCGTAATATGGCATCTTTGGGAAGAGCCTTTCCAGATATTTCTGTGTTTTTTTCGCTGTAACCTCAGCCTAGCCTAGGATTCCTTGCCTTGGGGTGGAGCTCAGTCCCAGCTCGGGGGTGACCCACTGTTGAGATGATGAACAGTGTGGTCTAAGGCTGGGAGGTTCATGGAAGGCCTGCATTTGGTTGGTGGATTTCACCATTGTTACAAGATAAGTGTCTAACTATGTTCTTATCTCATTTTGGCATGACTGTGCTGTATATATATATTATGTATCATGTTTTCCACCGTGTATATGAATTAATTTGAAAAGCTAATTTTTGCTGATTATGGTAGTAATTCATATGAATACTCTGTGTTGAATGTGTTTAATTGTTAAATGCATGTTGAGTATATACGAGACTGTATGTGTTATGTAAATCCAACGTAAGTGTGTACAGATTGTTATATTGCACGTTAAAAGCCTTGGTCATCAAAAAGGTAGACTGCAAGATTGATCCACTTCAATTCCAAGAAAAAATTTCATCAAACCTAAATCAGTCATCTCAAACTCTGTTTTCATGGCACTTTTAAAGTCTTCTATAGATAGATCTCCAATAAAAATCAAGTCATCAACATACAAACAGACAATCGAAATTTTACCTTTCTGGTCTATGTTTGTATACATAGTTGGTTCACTTGGACTTCTGTTGAATCCAATACTGATCAGGTATTCATCAATCTTTCTATACCAAACTCTGGATGTCTGCTTCAATCCATACAAGGCTTTCCTCAACTTATAAACTTTATCTATGTGCTTATCATTCTCATAACCCGGAGGTTGTCTTACATAAACCTCTTCTTCCAAATATCCATTTAAGAATGCAAACTTGATGTCCATCTGATGCATGATCCATCTATTCTGAGCTGCAATAGCTAAGACCATCATCACTATGTCAATCCTTGCTACAGAAGAAAAGGTTTCATTGTAATCAATACCGAGTTGCTGACTAAACCCCTGAGCTACAAGTCTTGCCTTGTACTTTTCAACTTCACCATTGACATTCAACTTAGTCTTATAAACCCATTTAACACCAATATTTTTCTTGCCTTCAGATAAATTGACAAGATCCCAAGTGTTATTCCTTTCAATGGAATCAATCTCCTCATCCATTGCTTTTATCTAGACATCATCTTTAGAAGCTTCATCATAACTTACAGGATCATAAGCTATAAATGCAAAATTTGAAATCTGATCTACCTCTTCATTCTGATCATATAATTCTCTTAAACTTCTAGTTTTATGTCCTTTAAATCTGTTTTTCAATGAAGCTAAAGTAGGATCTGATTCACTACTTACCTGTTAATCTAATTGATGTCCACCATGTCCAGATGGCTCACCATGCTCATGAGTTCTGGGTGTTCTAAATTGAGATGGGATGAAATCTGGTGCTTGCCTTGTAGGACTCCTTGCTACAAGCGTATGTGCATGTGGAACCAACTGTCCAGCTCCTTCGGCCTGCTCAGCTCCATCATCATCTTCACGGGGCAACACAACTCCCTCTGAAATTGATTTGTCAATACTTCCATCCCAGGCTTCATCTTCTTTAAACTGAACATCTTTGTTGATTACATATTTCTGGGTGATGGGATTGTAGAGTTTATATGTCCTAGACTCTTCACTATATCCAACAAAGATACATATCTCGCTTCTATCATCCAACTTCCTCCTCATTTTTGTAGGTACATGCGCAAACGCAACACATCCAAAAATTCTGAAATGAGAAATATTGCAAGGCTTACCATCCCAAGCTTCCTAAGGTACATGATCCCTCACGGTCTTGGTCGGACTTCTATTCAAGATAAAAATAGATAAAAGCACTGCATCTCCCCAATATTCATTTGAAATATGCTTCTCTTTCAACATGCTTTGAGCCATATCCATGATGGTCGGATTCTTCCTTTCAGCTACTCCATTCTGCCATGGAGTATATCGAGCAGTAAACTACCTTTTAATTCCATGATGATCACAAAATTGAATGAATTCATTAAGTTTGTATTCACCTCCTCTATCAAACCTTAATATTTTAATGGTTTGACCACTCTCATTCTCAACCATATATTTAAACTTCTTGAAAACATCAAAAGCTTTAGATTTTTGTTTCAACAAATACAACCAAGTCTTCCTACTGAAATCATCAATGAAATTCATAAAATAAACACAGCCAGTTAAGGAAGGTGTTTGCATAGGTCCACATAAATCTATGTGGACAATTTCCAATGGAGCTTTTGCTCTGTAGGAAATGCCTGAAACAAATTTTTCTCTATGATGTTTTCCAAGTATGCAGCTCTCACAAGAGCTTGCAGGTTGTTGAATACAAGGTAACCCCTTTACCATATGTTTCTTCTGTAACAAATCTAAACCACCAAAGTGTAAATGACCATATCTCAAATGCCATAACCAAGATTCATCTAAACTTCCAGTCTTATAGGCATTCAAAGAACCACTTAAATCATTTCGCATAACAAGTGGAAACATTATATTCTTGGTCATCTCTACTCTTGCAATCAACTATTTGATGGGTAATTTATTATAGATAGTACATACCTTGTTGTTGAATAACACTCTGTACCTTTTCTCCAACAACTGTCCAACACTGATAAGATTGCATTTTAAACCAGGCACAAAGTAAACATCATCAATATTTCTTCTCTGATTATTCTTAGTGTAAACTAGAACTATACCTTTACCATTGACTGTAACCTTACATTCATTTCTCAGTTTGACTTCAGATTGAATACTAGTATCAATAGAAGAAAATAAGTCCTTATTACCAATCATGTGGTTACTGCAACCACTATCCAAAAACCAAATATCACTAGCACTTTCCTTAGTGACATTATAGGTCAAAAACAAAGGATTTTGATGATCCTCAGACTCATTTATAATATGTGCAGGCTGCTTTCCAACATCTGCCTGTTTCTTACAACATTTGTTAACAAAATGCCCAAACTTCTTACAATAATAACATTGTACTTTGGATTTATCATACCTCTGATTTCCTTGCTGCCAAGGTTTGCTTCTACTCCCTCTTAAGTTAGGAGGATTCTGCTGGGACTTCTGCTCAAACTCTGATTCAGCTCTGTTGTCCCTTGGACCAGAAAATCGACCTCCTCTTCCACGAGTATGAAACCTTCCTCTGCCTCTGCCTCTGGTAATATGCAGTTGGGATTTGAAAGCATGCTCCATTGACCCTTCTTCATATCTAGATATCCTAGCTTCATGAGCAACAAGATAACCAATTAATTCATCAATTTGCATTAGATTTAAATCCTTAAATTCCTCTATGGGAACAACAACATGTTCAAAATTCTTGGGCAAACTTCTTATCACTTTCTCAATAACTCTCTTATTCTCAATATCATCTCCAAACTGCCTACGTTGGTTCACAACACTCATCACTTGAATCATGAAAGTATCAACACTTTCATTATCCTTCATCTTCAGATTTTCGAAATCCCTTCTTAAATTCTACAACTTAACTGTCTTCACCATGGACACACCTTGATAAATGGTTTCAATAATGTCCCAAGCCATCTTCGAAGATGCATCACTAGCAATCTTCATAAAGATGGATTCATTTAATCCTTGCTGGATTAATCCAAGAGCTTTGTTATCCTTCTTCCTGTTCTCCTTCAGCAAAACACGGTCAGCATTAGACAGAGCCAATTCTGCTACAACATCAACAGGCTCAACATAACCATCAATAACATAAGTCCACAAATACTGAGAATGCAAAATCATCCTCATCCAAATGTACCAAGAATCATATGACTTCTCGCTCAAGATAGGAACCTGAATATGAGAAGAACTGCTACCAGATGTAGCCATTTATAAAATTTTGAAAAAGAAAAATAAACCTTCACGCAGGAAAAAATAAGAAGGTAAAATTTTGGCACTAACAGGAATAATCTACAATGAATTAAGTAATTAACGGATAGACTTCCATCTCTGATACCAAATGTGAAAAATGAAGGTCAATCGGGGTTCAGGATTTGACGATTACAAATGCCAAACACCAACATACAACAACTCCCGAATCACGAAAAAGCGAATGGAATGTGGATTGGGTGCTTTTTGGGTTTCGGGGTTTACAAACTCCCGATGCAAAACACCACACAACCTCAAACGCTGAACCGTGAAATCAAAAAAAATGTGGGGCCCAACCAATATAGGGTTTTGACATTTGGTAATGCTTGATGTGTGAACAACATACAATAGTAATCATAGATCCACGAAATTCGATCAGGTTGTGGGGCCACTTCGGATTTCGGCGTTTGCAAGAACAAGAGAACTCCACGCAACTTGAACCAATAAACTTCAAATGCCGAAAGAAAATGAAAAACATGAACAAAGTTTACAAACTCAGTAAAATAAAACACAGAGTAACAAATTCAATTCAAAAAATATTAATCAAGGAAGTGATGGTGTTTTGTGCCCTGCAAAGGTTAAGGCGGCTACCATTTAAATTATGTAAAACAAAAATGTAATCGGTGGTTTAATCCTCGAGTCTTGAAAGGTCAAGACGAACACCGATTCACCATTTGCACAAGCGGTGAAAGGATTACATACTTACAAATTTCAAGGTCTTCTGTTGCCACCATTTTCAAATAGTATGCTCCTGCTACTGAAGCTTAATGGGAAAGGCCTTAAAACGTAATGGAATATCAAGATATTTAAACAGAGAATCAGAATAAATTGAATTTTCTTTTCCATTAACGCCAAGGCCCCAGACTGGGTTAGTTTTGTCTTGTTGCACCGAATTGTCAAGTATAAAAAGTTTAATGGACGTTTTACAATTTTCCTGCAGCCTTGTCTTTCTCGTGGTCATTGGATCGATGCCTGTTTTAATATATTTCTCTTAACGAGGTGGTGGAGGCGGTGTACGACAAAATAACAGAGGTCGGTTGTACAACTATTATAGTTGTTTTTGTGGAGTATTATTGATTATTATTCAATTATTTATGTTGCAAGTGGGAGCAGCTAGCTTGAAAGGTGGCCCGCTCTGTCACTATTTTCAAAGGTGGCCCTCTATGTCAACTAATGTGGTTTGTTAGGACCAGAAGATGGGTTTTGAAATCTTATAAAATATTGCATCGTGCCCGCGATTTACCCCCACCATTTTTTTTTAATAAGTACCATGATAGTTCTCGTTACCATCATCTCTCAACGATGGAGAAAGTACTCTACTTCTCATTTGCTGTAATCGCTGCAGTTAATTGGTGAACTGCATAAACATGGTAACTAGCTTCTTTTTTCGGGCACATTTTTCCCAAGGAGTTTTTCCTTGCTAATCTCGAACCTGCAGAGTGCTACAGTAATCCACTGCACTGAGTCCTTTATATGAGTTAACAAGAGTCCTACATTAATCTACTGAATTGAGTCCATTACATGAGTTAACACCCTGACAAGAAATAGGTGAGACAGCTGGTTGGAGTGCTATAGTAATCCACTAAACTGAATCCATTATATGTACTACACTAATCTACTGAACTGAGTCAATGCTATTCCATGTGTTTTTTCCTTCTTCACGGAAAAGACTTGGTACTTGTTGGCTATCTCTGAAATCTCTGAAATCAAAGTGTTTTCATTTTCTTAGCAGGGACTTGTTGCTTCTCAATACTAATTTACATTTATGTGCAAAATAATCACATAGATTATGTACATAACATCTTCACATTTGATTTAATGAAATATTATGTGGTTTTATTTAATATTAATTCAGTTGCAATTTTTTTTAAAGAAAAATCTATAATTACTTTAAGTGTAATTTTTTTTAGGAGTTTCTAAATTTTATTATTTAAATGGATTAAAATTAGATGATGACTAATTTGGTCATATAATATTTAAAAATAAATAAATAAATAAAATATTTTATTTATTTTTTAAAAAGATAATTGATGATTGTATTGAATGCTTTGTCTTATCCATTTATTTTTCCATATTATTCAAAGATAGTATTAATTTCAAATTTGAATAGCCACATTAATACTTATGTAAGAGTGGGCTATACAAAATTCAAATTCAATAAGAAATTCATGAATGTTTTCAAAATCAATAGAGATATTAATGAAAGTTCACAACTAAGTGATCATATAGTATTGTACAGAGCTAGATAATGAGTCTCTTGATTTTCTTATTGAGACAGTTTGATGATTCAAGTGAACTTCTCATAAATCTACAACCAAACAAACATAGGAGGAATTGAGGAGTTTATGTCTTGCACGAAAAATTGCATACATCAAAATTGACGTTGAAGTTTTAGTCTTCACAGAGCTGAATTGAACTATAGACTATCTGCCTTCAACTAATTCTTGCATTGCCAAAGTATGTGTTATCCCTCGAGATGTTCCAGGTTGTTTTTGGAACGATGTCGATGCACCCAGGGGCCAAGAATCAGGATGAATCTTAAGGCCATATTTGCAGTAAAATGATTGTGCAATATTTGGGAAGTTTTTACCTCTCTCTTTCTGAAATGATGGGACCGCAAACAATTCTCAGTTCAGCTAACAAATTCTCTCAAATATCAAAGGCATATGTCTGCGAGTGTTTCAGACATCCAAGCTTAAAAGGTAGATGAAATGGTGGATTAGAAGAAAGAAAAAAATAAACACACAGGGCACTACTAAGAGTGAATCATGTAGCATATGTGAATGAATAGTGTATTGAGAAATTGAGAATTTAGCAGCTCTGGCAAATGTAAACAGATAAATAAGCATATGCATCAAACAATTAACACCTTTATACACTCAAATTCAAGGTGTCCTCAACATATCATTCAAATACACAAAGAGATGATGAGAAATGGTCATTCATTCAGAGGAAATCAAGTCTACATCAGGATTAAACATCATGCAGTAACACTAAACACAAGGTATAATCTATTGTCTGAGCTATTATAAATCAGACCTGATACAGGAAAGAAAAAATGGGAGGAAATGCTTTACAAGGATACAAACACTGCAAGGAAAGAATTACAGACTGAAACTTAAATGCAGGGGATGAATCTCGGTTGCCTATTACATTTACCAACTGACTGTGTTCAAAGATTTTGTGGTCAAACAAATGTAGTTACAAGAAACTCTTCAATGCCCCAAAGTGTCGACCTTGACAATGGGTGCCTGCTTTGCCTTTTATCCTTCTCGTTCATACCCTGAAAATGCTTCTTGCAACTGCTTTCATCTTCTTGAATATTCTTACTGCTTCTTAATTCTTGAGCGGTTTTCCTCTTCGTAAGATTTGGTTTACCTTCACTTGGGTGAAATTCTATTATGAGCATATCATGGGGAAGCTGGAGATTTTCCAGCAAAAATATTGTTTCCATTTTTCCATTTAAACTCATGCAATCATTTTTTCTAGTGGTTGGATGCTCGAAATCACAACTGTAGAGAATGGCAACTCAACAGTCGTCAGATTGATATTTGGCAGACAATCGCAACCATTGATCATAGGATCATCTATCGGAGTGCTCAAGGGTCAGGACTAAAGATAGGCTCCTACAAGAGAAGCTTTTAGGGGCATGACGGATAAAATCAATCCTGGAGTGTTGATCTGGAATCTAATCCGATGCTAGTCGTTGATCTATCTTGACCAGAAACCAACATTCCATAAGGCTTCGATGGCGCCAAGATGACGTCATATGGGTCCCGTGGACACGTGGCAGCTTGGTATTGATATGATAGGTGTCCTACTAGCATTGACTTCATACATACATCAGTGGGGACACGTGTCCATTTATCGTCACTTGTATAGGAGAGGAACCACAATGGATCATGGGTCATTGATCTCTCTCTCCTTTACCACATATAGACCGTCCTTTGAAAGTGCGCCCATTGGAGCTATCTAGAGCCAGGACCCATGAGGAACGATGACTAAGGAACTATGAATATTGTCGATCTGGAGCTACGGGTAAGATCGGATCTGAGCCGTTGATCGAAGCTGTAATAAGATGAGATCTGGGTCGTTGATTGGGGTGCTGGAGATGGACTGGGAGTCGACGATCTAGCTCAAACACGGGTGAAAAATTGGCTAAGGAAATTATATTGTGCTGACACCAGCATGGACCCGTGAAAACATTTTATTCTCCTATGATGATGATGATGTGGCATATAGGTAGGACACATCTCACTCAACTTTGAGACATTTACCTGTGTATCCAGTGGGTTCCACTTGTCCATGTGGAAACCGTTGGTTGGCTCTCACAATGATCTACTGGAGGGCTGACACAACACCTGATCATGAGACTTCGATACTTGAGGGTAGATCTAGGCCATTGATCAGTCCCACTTGAGAAAGGTCAGAGAGAAAATCTAAACCATCCATCGAGGGTGGCCATCAGAATCATCGGGGTCTAGGTTGCAAATAGGTCTCCGATGAGGGGACTCCAAGCTTGAATCTCGATCATTGATCTGGAGCTGCAAAGGGAGGTCTGACCATGCATGAGATTTGTTGATGTGACTCGACCAATAACCCACAAATGGATAAGGCAAAGATCATCATGATGAAGTCATCCTGAACACGTGGCGACTTTTCATTAGTCCACTCTGGCACTGAGGTGGAAGGAAGGTGTGACACGTGTCACCCACTTTTGATATTTCATCTTGTGTATCTGACAAGTTCCACCTATCCATGTGGCGACCTATGATTGTATCTAAATTTGCTTCTTTGGTGAGTTGACGTGACACCTGGCTGGGAGGGTCTGATACTTGGGAGCATATCTGGACCATTGATCAGTCCTTCTTGAAAAAGGTCCAAGAGAAGGTATGAACTGTCCATCGCAGGTACCCCGTCAGAGTGGTCTAGGTATGGTCTTCCATCATGAATCCAACGAGGGAAATATGAGGGAAAACCTCAACCATCGATTTGTAGCCCCCAGGGGAAGTATGACGATGCACAAGAGTCGTCGATCTAGCTGCGGTCAAAAGAAAAATTTGGCTAAGGCAAAGAATGTCATGCTGACATCACCATGGACATGTGGTGCCTCTTTATTGGTCCACGTTGGAAATTATGTGGTAGGGGAGAAAGACACGTGTCACCCAGATTTTAGATTTTTACCTATGCATGTGGTGGGTTCCCCATGTCCACGTGGAAGCCTCTAGTTGGGTCTGATGGGGCTCTGCTGACAGGATGACATGACACCTTCTCGGGCAGCCGTGACATCTGAGATCATATATTGACCATCCATCAGTGGGTGTGTCTTCTTAAATATGGGCCATTGATCAGTGGTGTCCCATTGGAGTGGTAAAGGCTTGAGCTTCAAATGAGACTCCGAAGAGGAGACTCCAAAAATGCACACCAGTCGTTGATCTTCCTTGACCGCATCCATTTGATCTGTCGGGGTCAAAAAATGTTGGTCCTTGGTTTCTTGGCCACATTCTCATGATAATCCCCTTGGGCTATTTGCGCTTAAGCTCTTTTGGGGCATGATAAGCCCCCTTTTGACCCTCGATAAGAGCCCAAGGGCTTAAATATTTCCTTAGGTGCAAAAGGGCATGGATTTCTTGTTGTTTTTTTATTCATCCTTAGGATAATTGGACTCTTGATTATTCAAAGGATTTGGAAACTCAAATTATGCCACTAACTCACCCAATCTCGGCCTGGCTACTTGAATGAATCCTCATCTCTTTGATAGGAACAAAATTGGTACTAACATTGGCTCTAGTGGGGACACCATACCCCTATGGTCTATTGAGAATTGTTGACCAAGTTCCTTTTAATTCTATTGGTGATCCGGATAATGCTGAGAACGAAACGAGAGAAAACTAAAAATATAGCAGAGAACACATAAATACAATGAAACCCAACTTCTATTAATGAATAAGAGAGAAAAACATTGTAGAACACAAATTGGTAGAATTGGGTAGCTTGTCTCTGAAATGAAAGAGATGTTGGCTACACTTCATTCACAACAAGCTTTACATCACACTCCATTGCATGCTTAAAGGGCCTCCTTCACCTCAATTATGTATGAGAGACTGAGAGGAGAACAATTCCCATGATGCATGTGGGATAAATTAATATAATTTTGTAAAATTCCATAGGCATGTAAAACACTAGGAATTATCGGGTGGTCACCCATCCCAGTACTACTCTATCCTGAGTGCGCTTAACTGTGGAGTTCTAATGGGATTTGGTGCATTAACGCTATGTTGTAGGCATGTACATAAGACCACTAGGAAATTATTACATGATGTTTGTAATTAACAAATGAAGATGGTGTTACATTCCATTCCCCATCAAAAGGGTGAATATCATGGTTTATCAAAACCATAGACTAAAAATGTTGTTTCAATGGAAAAGGTGGTTGGCCACCGAGACCCACCTGGATCATTCCTCCCCCCTTAGGAAGCAATGGTCCCCATTGCATCAAGTTCCATTGGGAGATGGGGAAGCTTTCACTGAATCTGAACCTTGGTGAGTCACCTTCCTTATTGAAGTAGATGTCCTCTTTGTACTTTTCCTATGGAAGGATGTCATGAACCTGTTGGAGGTGTTGAATCCATTCAATAGATATGGTTGCACGATAAACTTGGTTTGATTATCGAAGGACTTTGTTAGTGAAGATGTAGAAAGAAGAGTTATATCAATGGGGGCTAATGGTTGGAACACCAAGCACACCTGAAATGAGACATGGCCAATAAAGATATGGTGAACATGTGGAATATTCTCATTCTCTTTGTGCTCCTCTACAATATCTTTGACCTGCTTCTGCTGGATAGAAACGTCTTGGGCCGAGGCTGTAGTGGTTGTATTGACCTCCTATTCACTATATGACTGGATCGTGAAGAGGGAAAAATTTGTGGTCTAAGAGATTACTTTGTGACATTGTTTTCCTGAGATCATTAAAGTGGTAGTAGTCATAGGACATGTGACATTGTTGGATGACTTGAAAGGCGCATCCCTGGATCAACCATCCGATGGTGTATGGATGGGGGTGTGGCATCATTAACAACCTCAATCTCTTGACAACCTCGGCTAAGATCATGTTCTTCTGACTCTTACTGTCAAAAGTGAAATGAAGTGGGATCCCCTTTACCAACATTTGGGAATGGAAGAGGCACTCCCCCTCCTCAAGCTCCTATGGTTCTTTTGGTTGTATTATTGTGGCCATGATGGTAACAATAGGTTCTACATCAATGGTCGATTTCCATTTATTATGCTTTGAATCGGAGTCCAAGTCAGGCTTCGATTCTTTTACTTTGAGCTTGGCCACCAATAATTGTTTCATCGATGTTGTACCAGGGATTGTTGTGGAATTCACACCACTTTCCAGTGTCTTTCTTAAACTTTCCATAATACTTCTTTACCTGCATCTTGGACTGGCTCCCATGAGGATGGAATTCCTTGCTCTTTCTTTTGTTATGTGAGTTAGGGTTTCCTTTTCCATGATTCTGTTGTGGTGTATTTTCAAACCCGAACTCTCGCTTACTCTGTTGCTTGAATTTCTGCTCAATTTTGACTGCATATTGATAAGTATATCCTAGTGAGGATATTTCCAAAAAATCCATCTCTATTTGGATGTACTTGTGCATACCATTGTGATACTTCAAAGCCACGTGCTTCTCAGAGTCTTTGATACCCAACTTTGAGCACAAGGTATGAAATATTTTAGTGTACTCTGACACCATTTGATTTATTTTATGATGCAGAGTCGTCCATGTCATGTAATGGTCATCATAGTTTCTGACATGGTAGAAATCCTCCTTTAGGGTATCTACAAAGGCCACCTAAGTGGGTTCTCTTCTGAATGGTGTAGATTCATCCACAATGTACCTCTCCTGGTAACCTTCCCACCAATATCGGACATGGGGAAGGGATTTAAGGAGCACGAAGGTGATCTTTTCACTATCAGAATTTTTTTGGACAAAGTAATAAACTTCTATCAGATTCAACCATTTTTCTTGAGCATTTGCATCTATCTTGACTTCAAATAAGAGGATATAAAAATTGACTTGTACCTTGAAGGGTGTTGCACATCCAAAATGGTTGCTTTTCAAAGATGCCTTAACTGTCACCTATAGATTTTAACCTTGTACAATATTTTACTACAAACATATTTTCAATAAAAGAACAGAAAAGATACAATGTCAAATACACACATTACACAAATATTTTTCCCCTGGAAACCCAAACCAGGAAAACCAACATATTCTATATTCATTCATAGTGATACATTGTTTATAATACAATATACATATAAGAGTCAGTGGCATATAAAACCCTAACCCAGTGACCTGGATGAGTCAACAACCCTAATTCCTTAATCGGAAATAGAAAACCATCGACAAAAACCATGTATCGAAAAATCGCCCAACAATGGACATGAAAATCGAGCCGACACCAAGAGAAATTCTCAGTGCTCACAGATTTTGTTAATTAATTTGCAACATTCTTCAAAATTTCCACCTTTATTAGCAACACTTTCTTTTCTTCAACGATTTATCTCACAAAGTGATATTGAATATCAATATGCTTTGTCTTTGAATGATAAGTCGGGTTATTTGCCAGAAAAATTGCACTCTGACTGTCACAATCTATCCTTACAGCTTGTTGTACCAACCCAATACATGAACACAATCTTTGTAACCATACTGCTTCCTTACTTGCATGAGTGGTTGCCATATATTCAACTTCTGTAGTTGAAAGTCCCACTACAACTTGTCTTTTTCTCATCCAAATGATTACTCCTCCAAACAGGTTAAACACATACCCACTTGTAGATATCCTACGATCCAGATCTCTGGCCCAGTCTGCATCCACAAAGCCATGTATGTCCAACACCCTATCCAATCCAGGTCTTCCTTGGTAGCACAATCCATAGCTAGCAGTGCGACACAAATGCCTGAAAACCCTTTTTATTGTTTTCCAATGCTCCTTCCCTAGTTTTGACATATACCTGCTCAAAACTCCCACTACATGTGCAATGTCCATTCTAGTACAAACCATTGCATACATCAAACTGCCAACTACACTCACATATGAAGCACGAGACATGTCCTCCTCCTCTTCCTGTGTCTTGGGACACTGATCCGTAGATAACTTTACACCAACAAGAATAGGGACCTTGATCGGTTTATATTTCTACATATTAAACCTCTGCAATATTGTCTCGACATATTTTCTACGATTTAACCAGAGTTTCCTCTTT